>PVJH01047975.1:0-11038 GCA_004026705.1 Nesogale talazaci | reverse complement strand
CGCAATACACAAGGGTCACATATATGTGGCAATAACCAAAATCTGCTGGCCATGCTAGTTTGATCTGAATAGGAAACGAACTGTCATAAGCCACTCGAAGATGGTAGCATACTGAGTCCCTCGGAATGTTGGTCGCTCACCAGCATCCTACCAGTAATGCTGCCCTCCAAAAATCCAGGCTGGTATGGGAGAGGGGATGTGTCAGTCTGGGTAGACTAGAGGAACAAATTTTATAGACATGCATATGGATATAAGGGACTGGTTTATATACAAGAGGAATGGGACATTGAGAAAGTACCCCAGCCCAGTCCAGTTCAAAGTCATAAGTCAATATTAACCTATATGCCTGATATCAGTCTATAAAGTCTCCTTCAGACTCACGAAGTCACAGACCAGGGAGTGCAGAGTCCCAGCGCTGGCAGGGGTGCCTTCATGGCTCCTCATTTCCAGGGCTCAGGGTCCATCAATAGCATCTACTGGTGATAAAAGCAACTAAGCGCTGGCAGGGGTCTCCCCATGGCTTCTCCAGCTTCAGAGTTCTGGTTCCATCAGGGCAAGGCCATGTGGCTTCTCCTCCAGCTCCTGCAGCAGCTCAGACACTGCCATCTTGTCTTGTCCGTAATTCCTTGTCTCTGAGACTAACTCCCAACAACTAGGGAGATAGCTTCTCATCTGCACGAGGGAAATATTGTGAGATTTCCCAGAAGTCTCAGGAGAAAGCCATGCCCACACAGGGGCCTCATTGGCTACTCAATGGCTAGCTCCAGATGAACAGGCTAGACTCCACCCCTACATCTCAATCATGCAATTCACATAAGCACAGGACCGCCACAGGGGATTATTGGTAGGATCCTGAGAGAAACGCACATTCAGCCCCCATCTTCAATCAGGATACAGGTGTATGCTTCCCACTTGGAGCAACCAAGTGCATCCCTTGCTGAACTATTTCGTGCATCCCTTGCCTTTACTGAACTTTTTTGAACTAGCTCAAACTCTGTAAATGCCCCATCGTCAGCAACTCAACATGAAGTTCCATCATTAATTGGGCAATTCTCAAATCTTAGTCAGGATGGCAGAAGGGCAGTCACAGCTGGGGTCTCCTTTCCTCATGTGCATGTCTATACTATACATGTCTGGTGGGGACATAGACCGTGTCAGCCACCACAGGCCTTCTTCGTGGGCTTTGTTCTCAGTGGTTGAAAATGAAATTATTTATGACATCAACACTTGTGAAGATACTTGCAAAATCACACAGGTTGTGTTGCCAGGTAGTAAGAAGTTGATGCTGCAGGAATCCCGTTTTTGCCAATTAGAGGAGGAGTGAAGGCTACAAGCTTCTGGGAAGAAATGAGACAAAATGATGAAAGCAAAAATGAGGAGCATTTATTGACTAAGAGAAAGGTGGAGAGTTTTCCACAAAGGGAAGCATCGTTCATGTGGTGTCCTCCCTCAAGAAATAGCTCTGGAGCATTGGGAGGTGCTGCTTCCCCAAATTAGAAATAATTTGTTTGGATGCTGTGCAAACACTCAAAGGTTCCCCTACTTACTGCCTCCATTTCCATTTCCCCAGGCACCTGTGTTCTTGACTTTTTATCTTAAATTTCCTTTTGACTTTCAAAAATTGGAAAGATACATTTGAGGTATTATTGGGAAGCTGGTTTTGAGCCTAAGGATCAGATACTCACAAGTGTGTCCAATTCAGATGGCTGGTGATTATCATAAGGATTCCATCAGAGTGAATAAAAGAAAGATTTCGCTGAAACCAAGCATCTTAGTCATCAAAATAGGTAACACGTTTCACTGTACAGAGGCACAGACTTCAGTGTCTTGTGAGTTCAGTGTCATGGAGCTACTAACGGCAGGGTCAGCAGTTTGAAAACACCAGTCCTCTGTAGGAGAACGAGGAGGCTTTATGCTCCTGTGAAAGTTAAAGACTTCAAAATCCAGAAGTATTTTCTATCAGGTCCTTTAGGAATACTCTGAGTCAGAATCAACTCCCTGGCAGTGAGTAAGGAAGCCCAAGGTTACCCAGTTAGCAAGGGGAGAGCCCCAAATTTGAACCTAGGCAGGTCGGTTCCAGAGGATGTTTCTTTAAGCACTAGTCTATGCCACTTCATAGAAATTTTAATGGAAATTAAACAAAAGCCAACAAAAAACAAAAGCAGATTAGAGACTCCTTTCTCTCTCTCTCTCTCTCTCTCTCTCTCTCTCTCTCTCTCTCTCTCTCTCTCTCATTTCCACTCTTCCCTACCTTCCTCTTTTTATCCTCTCCCCCCTCTTCTTTCTCCCTTTCTCTCTCCCACCCCACCCCCTTGATCTCCAATTTGCATTCTGTTATAGTCTGTTTCTTTCCTATTCATACTCTAGGACCTATTTCTGATGGTGTGTGTGTGTGTGGGTGTGTGTGTGTGTGTGCACTCATTCTCTTTTGGCTACTGTAAGCTCTGAGATGCTTACACGCTCATTGATTCAGGTTTCCTCCTGCATTCAGCATCATTGTATGTTTTATGAGGTTGAGGAGGATTTTTGTAAATTGGTGTTGAACATATGGGCTAATGTTGGATTTGTGGGCTTGGACTAGACTGGGTTCGGATGTTTTCTTATTGTACACTTACCCTTTATATGAAACTCTCTCTTATACACATATGAGTTTCTGTGGATTTGTTTCACTAGTCTACCCAGACTAACACATTTTGGTACTAATAGTCGGGTAGTAGAGAAGCAAGCCCTAAAAATGGAGAGTGGATGGTTATTTGACTTCTGCCTCGCGGCAGTGTTTCCATTTTGGCTAGCCAGGAGTCAACTATGTCCATTCAGTTTACTGGGTTGTTTTCTGAAAAGAACACAGGAAAAGCTTCTGCCCCCCTTTTATCTTCTTCAGCTTAGACATGGTCCACTGTGACCTATCCTACAACCATATTGAATTTTATAACCCTTCTTCAGATTTCTAAGGAGAAAATTTTGTTGGATCCCCCTCTCCCTAATCCAACAGTCTGCAGTTATATTTGAAGTAATGAGGAACTAATTGCAGTTGCTTAAGTAGGGCCAACCCCAAGGTAGCTACAGAGAATGATGCCTAGTGCGCACATTTTGCTTTTGCCCTACAAACAACCTACTAGCCAACTCTGTCACAGATAAGCCTCCAGTCAAGTCCCTACCCCTTCTATGAACTGTGCCTGAGCCTATGATGCCCTGCTGCAATCGTGCTCAGTCACTCCACATGTCTGTGTGTGATGGAGATCGTTTTGTATTGAATAAATAAGAATCTTGCCTGGCATATCCCAGAGAAGACAAATGGGCCTGAGCCGCCAGGCCTCTCTGATCAAAGAGGAACCCAGGCACTGAGTGGAGACAACACACAGAGAACTATGTCATTATGTGCTAAAATTTGGCTTAGGTATGCTTTTAAATAAAATAGGTTCCTCCATCAGTATTGGGGTAGAAACTAGGACCAGGGAAGAGAAGCTGCCTAAATTAAAAGTAAAAAGGGACTCAAGTCTAGATTAAGAATGAGTTTTCTTTTAAATGGAAAGAACCCTGATTTCTCTGGAAGAAAAGGGGAGAAGAACTGAGTGAGAAGGCATCTTGCTTAGAGAACCAAGAATCTTAGAGGAGAGGTTTTTGCAGTCATCAAATAATGAACCAGGCTTCTACACTGAGGACCTGCCCGTGCTCGCCTGAATAGATAAGGGTGTCTAAAAAGCAAGACTTTCAGTAATTTCTTCTTCTTTTTTCTTGCTGCTATTCTAAGAAAAATACCTCCATGATACATTGCTATATTTCCACACAATCTCATAAGAGATTTGGACATTTGTTATAGTCCTGAGCAGGTGTTGGCATCATTGTTTACTCTAGCTTTCTATGCCTTGCAAAATCATACAGCCTTCTTCCTAGAAATTTCTCTCTTTTCTGATTGACTGAAAGCTGATTTTTCAAAAGGAAAACAGGTTCTTGCATTAAGAACAGAGTCACAAAATGCATGCAGACATAGAATTTTAAACCAAGGACGCAACAAGCCTCATGCTCTTATAGCTAATCTATTTTCTCAGTGCCTTCAGAAATAGCGATCAAACTACCTTACCGCTAAATTGGAATTGCCGAACTAGCACAACATGCTAATGATTAACCTTGTCCACTTATTTTTAAAATAACCACCATTGTTTATGTCGTTGTAGTAAAGGGTTCCCCTCTCCCACGCAGGAAGTCCAGAAGGAAAGTGGGTTGTTGCCATGGCAACAAAATACAAGGCAGAGAACTCCAGAGAAGAGGGAGAAGGCCATCTCCACAAGAAAGTCCCCAGCCCTGGAGTGGTGGCAGCAGAGAGTGACAACCTGCCATGGCTTCACACTGCCAGATGGCCCGCTGTTGACATAGGGTTTCCCCCCAACTGTTAATTATTTGCATAAATCTGGATCATTCATTGAAAGGAAAATAATGAATTCACGTAAGTATACATTGACATTCTTATTAGACTGTTTTTCTCTTTAAACCACGCCACATTAGAAACATTCTCCAGACACCTACACATAAAAAAGAGACTGAAGAATAATATGTTTAGCTACTCCGCAGACCCGTTTTTGGTGCCAAATATTTATTTCTTATGATATAGAGATGGTTCAAAAGAGGTCTGCTCTCCTCAGTAAGTTCACTATCTTATGGGGGAATCAAAGACACAGAAAGCTTCCTGTAACCATACACATCAGGGTCAAAGCTGTAGTGCTGTCCAAGGTGAGAAATGGGAAGAGGGACGCCCCCTGGAGGAGCGTGAGAGGAAGTGGAGAGAGGACCGGTGTGAGTCAAAGGACTGAGTCCTGGAGGACCAAGAGGGAGCATGGGCATTCCTCTGTGTTTGTTTTGATGGACTTGCTTTGGAAGAGAAGCACTGATGGTGTAGTGGGTTATCAATGGGGCTGCATGTGGTGGTCAAAAGACAAATTTTCTACTGCCACAGAGAGTGATAGACTCCGAAACTCACAGGGGCAATTCTATGCTGACCTGTCGAGCCCGTGGGAGGTGGGATTGACTCAATGGCAGTGGATTTGGTTTTAAGTTTTTCTTTAGGATGGTCCTCAGCTCATCTGAGCAAAGGTCCATATCCAGCCAACACACCGCAGGGAGGCCCTTGATGATGTCAGCAGCTGATATGCTTGGCTGCTCCCTGCAAAGTGCCTTGGAAGAACTATCTGGAATCCACTTCTGGAAAGAAAGGAGAAATGTGTGTTTGTGTGTGTCATTTTTCCTTTTTTAAATTAAAAGATCATTTTATTGGGGGACCTTACAGCTCTTATAACAATTCATATATCAACTGCATCAAGCATTTTTGTACATCTGTTGCCATCATTATTTTCTATTGAATCCTTGGCAGTAGCTCCTCTTATTTCCCCACCCCTTCCACCCTTGTGACCCCTTGATAAATTATAACTTATCATTTTCATAACTTACACTAACTTCTGTCTCCCTTCCCCCAAAGTGTCTATTATTTGCCCCAGGGGTGGTGGTGGTGATGTGAGCATCATTGCTATTGGTTCCCTCTAGCTTCCCTCCTCTTCTGTTCCCTGTCCTCCTGGAATTGATACTCTCATTTCTGTTCCTGGATTCAGTGTGTTGTGAGCTCTTATATCTTATCTGTACATGTGCCTATGCTCCAGTCTAGCTAAGGTGAAAGGCAAGACTGGGGTCGTGATAGTGGGGGTGAGGGAAGACTCAAGGGACCAGAGGAATATTGTGTGTTTCATCGGTGTTACACTGTGCGCTCATTGGCTCATCCCTTCCCGTGACCCTTCTGCAAGGGATGTCCCATTGTCTACCCTGATTGGGGCTCTCATTGCCTGAGAAGTAGCTCTCTGGAGCACAGTCTACTCTGATACACATGGGACTGCCACAGTCAGAATCAACAATGGGCTTTTAAAGCCGGAAAGCTGTGGAGGTAGCTTGGTTTTTGCAGGCAAACCCCTCCCCACAGTGGGCCTGGTCTGTGCTTTTGGACGATGGAAACCAATGTGGTTTACTTCACTTGCTAGTCGAATGAACTCAGCAGCAATGTGGACAATGACGTAGCAGAAAAGATCAGGAACCAAAGGACTTCTTAGTTCAAAGAATTCTCAGACAATGAGAGCTCAAGCAGGGTAACGAAGGTGGGGGGGGTGGGGAGAGGGGCAGGGGGAGAGGTTGAAAAGATGGAGATAGATGCATATCACATCTACAGAGTAAAGTTACTTAACTTTCCAGTATGGTTCACCTCCCCAAATCCTTAAGACACCAGCCTCCTTCTTTGTCTTCAGACCACTTTAGACTTCTAAGAAAAGCCTGGACAGACCGACTGAAACCACTCAAGGATGATCACGGCCACTTTAAACCCGGAGAAGGTGATGGACAGGGACAAGTGTTCCTTTCTGGAAGGTAGTCCTGGAGACCACGTCCCACTATGATTGACCACGGGACAGGAGGGAGGGGTCAGATGAAGGGGGGTTTTGAGAGAGATTCAGCGCAATGCTATCCTCGCTGGCAGAGTGGCAGGCAGAACACACCTGGTAATGTTTGGTTCTGAGATGGCATCACCTTCAGATGCACTCCTGGTTTCACAGTGGATCTAAATCTCTAGAGCATCCCTATAAGGTAGACAAGTGGCAAAGGAAGGTGGGGGAGGAGGGCCACCCTACTGGCTGGACTGATGAACTGACTGAGGCAGAAGCAGGGCTGGTGAGAGGCAAGCAGAGTTCTGAGTTTGGACAGCCTGGGCTCTTCCTGGGTTTATCCTCCAAACGCTTCCTAATGGGCTTACTGTACTTAGCAGAACTGGTCCAGAGCTCCTCTAGAAAGAGGAAGCACAGACCTCGATAATTTTCCAGATGATTTCTTTAAAAGGAGTGGGGGGGAGGGGGAGTGGGGTGGGGGTGGGGGTGGAGGAAGCAAACCCTTCTCTACCCAATTGTTTCTAATTGATGCAATACAGGAAGTCACCGTGCTGCTTCTAAATGAGTTTCCCAACTCAAATTCTGCTATTTGATTTCTCTTCAATCTGCCCTTACCTGAAATATCTCAGTAACTCAAGTGGAAAGGAAGGTTTTTGCTTACATGATGAAAATGACCTCAATTTACTTCTTTGCATAACCAGCAGAAAGGGACACCCCATGGGGTAGAAATCAAAGCCTTCCCTGGGGCCTGGGGTCTGCCCTTGACTGGGGAGTGGAGTGGAGGGGGGAAGGGGAGGGGGGGGGAACCATCTGCCCTAGTGGTCAGCACTTGCTGCAGGAGTGCTTGGGGAGAGGGTCCGGGACTGTAGCAAGCATGGAGTGGAGGGCACGCGGTTCTCACTTCCGTTCCTGCCACTGGGCGGGCCTTGGCCTGCCTTTCTCTCACCCGTATCTCCATGGTGTGTGAATGTGCAGCTGGTCGCGTAGAGGCACCCACGGAAATGACTGCTGCCCTGCGTGTCTGCCACAGCACATGCTCCTGTGCTTTGTGTGACTCTCATCCCCGGGTCCCTGCTTTTGTTTCTGCTGCTTTCAGGGCCACTCTACGCTGGCTCAGGGTGCCTCTCAGGAGAGTCCAGGGAAAACCTGCCCTCACACTGGGATCCACAGGCAGAACCCCTCTCCTAAAGCCATTTTGGAGCTCTTAGACTGGAGAACACCGACAGTTCCCTCCCTTGACAGAAGCTTCCAGTCTGGAGAGAGATGATTCCCTTGGGCGTGGAGGTGAGCTTGCCTGCTAGCTACTGGCCAGTGGAAGAGCCCAGAAGAGGAGATGCTCACCAGACCACTTTAGGGGCTAGGTGGAACACACGGGGGTGGGGGGATGTCTAACACATCTGTGCACGCACCCCTAGGTGTCCTCCCCCACCCACACACACACCTGCTGCTCCCTTCTGCTCAGGCCCCGAGTGAATTTCTCCCTTTGCTGCATCCACACGCTCCCTGCACAGGGCCCCCTTCTGAGAGCGAACAGCTTCATTTACACTCTAAATAATTAGACAGGGTGCCCCCAAATGTAAGGGGCCTCAGCCGGCCCACATGACCAGCTCTAAGAGGTTCAGGCAGGAAGGGAGGAAAGGTAGAGGGTGGGGGTGGGGAGAGCACAGGCTCCTTCTTTGTTTCCCTCCCATCTGGCTGCCAGCCAGAGGCACAGATCGAAGAGACCCATCCTTTGTCCACTGATGTGACAGCCACGCCAGGCTACCGCAAGGCAAGATCAAAGCGAAATGTGTTCACACGTTCACGTCCATCGCCCCAAAGATGACTGACGAATCGGTCTCGACAGGTCGAATGGCAGCAGGATTTCCGTTTTCAAGGTCACCGCCAAACTAAGGCAGTCCCACTTTCTCCTCTATGGCAAGTCATGGTTAGCACGCTCCTCACCCACCAAGGGGACCAAAAGCATGCGCTCTGTGGCTTTAAGGGGAGAGACATTCTTTCGCAGCCTCTCTCCATCCAGTCTGGTTAGGCTTTAGCATGTAAAGTTCCAGGCCATAAATAATTCAAAAGGCAAGGAGATGCTCTTCATTCTCCATCTAGCCTTGCGCAGAGCAACACCCCCCACCCCTTCCTTTCTGGCTTATAACAAATGCTAATTTAATCAACTGGCAGTCAATTGTCCTGGCTGCTGACTCATGCCAGACACAGCCCCTCTGGACCTCGCCCAGCGCTGCCATCTCCTTTGGAAATGAACCATAAAGGAGTGGCCGCATTGCCTGGTCCACCTCTCTTCCTTTATTCCTCCTTTTCTTCCCTCTTCCCGCCTCCACGCAAGACAATTTTGCACAGCTATATCTCCTGAGGTCCTTGCCCCCAATGCAAGTCTCGGCCATGCTATCTGCAAAGGAGTAGGCCGCATGCAAGCTGTGTGCGTCCCCCAGCCATCCCTGATGGAGGAGCAGGATGGATTCACCAGTGTAGGGAAGAGGCAAAGGGGAAGGAAGGGTGCGAAGGGGTGGGGGCCAGAGCCAGTCCTGGTAGAGCAGGCGTGTCAGGGAGGATGTTTGGAAGCTCAGATGTGGACAGCACAGGATGAACACGAAGGAAAACGGAGGGAGCAGCAGCTTCGACTAGGAGGTCTTTTTGTACCTGCTGAGCCAACAATGTGAGGGGTCCTTGGCTGTGGTAGTTACACAAACTGGTGTCAACTTGCAAAGGGAGGGGGTCTAGCCGGTCAATCAGGTCACAGCTCCATGTCCAGATTTGGAGGTGCCTCAGAGATAAATAACTCACTAGAGGCCTGATACACACAGACTCTGCTTCTTCGTCTTCCTGCTGACAAGACACATGAAGAAGCCATGCTGGAGCCCTGGAGCTGGAAGAGTCATGTGAAGGCCCCTTGCCAGCTCTGAGGTGCTTCCACTGCCACTGGATCCACAAGACTTTCCACCCACTGGGCTGGATTCGGTGTCATTGCATGATTTGCGTGAATCTGAAGAGGGATTTATAGATTGGTATCAGACATATGACTAATATCAGAATTATGAACTTGATCTGGACTGGGCTGGGCAGTTTACTTAATATGCCATCATTCTTTGATATAAAGTTTTCTTTGGATTTGTTTCTTTGGTACATCCAGACTAACACATGGGCCCCCTGGGGATGACTGACCATGACTGGCAAAGCAGATTTGAAAATAAGGTTGAGGGCAGGGGTTGCTAGAGCCAGATGGGGAGCTGATAGAGTATACCTTAAAGAAATGCCTCCCCAAAGAATTCAGAATAGCAATGCAAACAGGTACCGGGGCCCTAATGTTCTCTACAGCCTCATGTACAGCACTCAAACATCCATCAACACATGAATGGATAAACCGTGTGAGTCATAATACATGGACTCTTACTCAACCACAATGAGAAGCCACATCCTCATACCTGTCCCAACATGGATGAACCTTGAGACACAAAAGGGCAACTGTATTCTATAACCCACTTAGAGGAAAGGTCTACAATCAATCAAGCCAAGCTCACTCCAACAGGGTTCATTCTGACTCAGAAAGTCTCTATAGGATGGAACAGCACAGCCCTTATGGCTTCTGGCTATAAATCTTAAGGAGAGCAGAAAGCTTCATTTTTCTCCTCCTTTGAGCAGCTGGTGGGTTTAAAGTGCTGATCTTGTGATTAACAGCCCCCAACTTAACCCCCTGTACAAGGAGAAAGCTTATTTGTGTTTTCCAGGGGTCAGCAGGAAAAAGTGAGGAAGACTCCACGTTCAGGGACTACTGAGTTTCTGTTTAAAAATTTTAAAAAAGAAAAAAAAATAGCGCACTGTTACGGAGTTCACTCTAACTCACAGTGGCCCTGTAGCACAGGAGTCCTGTGGGTCTCTGAGACCAAATCTTTATAGGAGTAGAAAACCTCTTCTTCCACCTGAGTAGCAGTTGGTAGTTTCGAACTGCTGAACTTGGGGTTAGCAGTACAACGTGTAACCCACCACGCCACCTGTTAGGATGATGCAAAAAGTAGGTAATAAGTAAGGATGATGGTTCTACAACACGATGAACAGAGTTGCTGTCCCTTCACTGTATGGGTAACCATGCTGAAAGGGCAGATGTTGCTAAAGATAGCGACTTCAAACAACTGACCTGAGAAGTTCATGGATTTTTCTTCCCACAAACTTTTTGAAGCTTTCGTGTATGTGCAACAATAAACACTAAGAAGAGTTCGAGACATGCCTTCTAATCCAAAGAACCAACAGATATGAAAATGTCTCTAGAGAGTTCACGTCTCTGCATCACCTGTTTCCTTTTGCTATCAATATTTGTCTTCTCAAGAAGCATTCTCCACCTCTGTGACGGAGGGCTTCCCTTTAAAACCCTCCTCTTAGTGATCACGTAGAAGCTGAGCACTAATGCTGAGGGTTCTCTTGGAGGGAACACAGGGCCACACACCCTCTCCACTTCCATGTCTTGTAAAGCACTTCCTGCACTCTCAACACCATCACACCCACCCCTTAGTTTACCTTCTCCTCTGAACCAGCCCTTACAAGAGACAGAGCTGGTAGCACTAGGCTGTTCTACAGAGAGATGAAGCTTGAGGAAAAGACTGGTCAGTGGTAGAAGGAGAGCC
>PVJH01047974.1:0-10956 GCA_004026705.1 Nesogale talazaci | reverse complement strand
TTTTTTTTTTTTTTTAAAGGCACTCTACGGGTGTAAGATAAATGTATTACTGAGAGAATTGGTTTGTAGTCACTCACTCATTTCAAAGACAGGTGTAAACATGTTTGGTTTGGAATAAACCTATGCATAAAAACCGGAACCCGGGCTGAGCCCCAGTGGCCTAAGTGGTTGAGTGCGGCCCACGACTCGCGGGCTTGGCGGTTGAAATCCAGTGGCGGCTCTCAGGAGAAGCACTGGGTAGCCCTCACAACCACCAGAGGCAGTGATGCCCCCTTCCTACCCCCCCCACCCCCACCCCCCAAAAAAACGGAACTCAAGTAGGAATACTTTTGGCTTGTTTTGTAAATTTCTTCAGATTGTTTTATTCTAGAGTTCAATTAGAGTTTACTCTAGAGTTTAGTTTATTCCATAGTTTATTAATCTGTGAT
The DNA here is from genome assembly GCA_004026705.1 of Nesogale talazaci. Classification (NCBI taxonomy): domain Eukaryota; kingdom Metazoa; phylum Chordata; class Mammalia; order Afrosoricida; family Tenrecidae; genus Nesogale; species Nesogale talazaci. Next base: position 10,528 of record PVJH01047974.1, on the reverse strand, counting down.
GAATAGTTGATTAATGAGACAAAATTCTACAAAGTTTGACTGATTTAAACGATTACATATTATACTCAAAACTAAATGCTCAAACAATTTGCATGCTTTATATCACAATGGTATTTAGACTGTGTGTACACTTCTGGGTAATAAAATACAAAACTCACTGTTATTTCATCGATGCCAATTCATAGTGACCCCATATGTATAAATGATCAAATATGATGCAATATCTCGTGTGTTTTTGTATTTCAGGAAGAAAATGCATTTTGCTCTATGGGTCAAAATGCAAATTTTGTATTTAAAATAACTTTGAGTGTATTATTTCTTGTCACTCGTTATATATATATATCTATATATATATATAGATATATATATTTACTTTGGAATCAATGTTCAAAAGTCATGTACTACATGAAAAAACCTCACAGTCAAAAGATTAATTTCTATTGATGAGACTGTAAGACACAAGTAGAACGACACTGATGTTTCTGAGACAGCAACTCTTTACAGAATAAAGGGTTGCATTGCTACCCCAGCAGTCCAAAGCATAAATCACTACACCACAAAGGTTTCTCCCATGTATATCAAAGAAAGGTTAAAAAAACAGTGAATTAAACATTGAACTGCTAACTGTAAGGTCCAAGGTCAGCTGTTCAAACACAGCTGTGGTTCTGAAAGTTGAGGCTATGGCTCTATGGATCCCACAAATTATGTAAAGTCTCAAAACCTCTTTGGAGCAATACTTTCACATCCTATAAGGGCGATGAGAGTTGAAATAGACTCAATGACTCAAAAGTTTTAGATAAACAAATATAATTTAAAAATGTGTTTAACAAAGCAGTTGTCTTTTTATTACAAAATCATTAATAAGGAGAAATATTGTTAAACACAAAGGTAACAATGTTCTAAAAGGAGACTTCCTTGTTTAGAACTCTAAATATAGTTTAGCTGGATTTACAAAAGGAGATCTGTGCAAAGTGTTAATAATATGCCACTTATTGACATGCACAGTTTAGTCAGATTTTTACATTTTCATATGCATTCTGATTTCCAGCACATCCAATATGCACTGCTAACCTGTTGTCTTTGCCTCCTTAATTATGAATCTCTGTAATTCAAAAAGTCAACCTTTAAATTTAAATTGAATTTAAATAAATTAAATGAATCAAAATTTATGAAATGGAATATTTTGAGTTCCTAAAACAGTTTTTAGGGCTACTATTCAAAATGCTGTGAATTATAAAAGGAGTGCTCATAAAATCCTCTTCTCATCTCCCATTTTTATATTACAATTTATCCTATAGCACTTGTTCTTCCTGTTAAATGAAAGTGTTATGTTACTCACCCTTGACCAGATGGAAGGAACTTAGTCACTGAGATAGAGTGTTTCCTATACATTTAATAGAAACTACGAAGCTTTTCTTTCCAGAAGAGTACCATAGATGACTTTAAAATTGCATTAGTTTTTAAAAATAGCATTTTTGAATCAAATATCTTATTACACATATCATCATTTGTTAAATTTTGCTAATAGTATATACATTTTAAGGATTTGTTGAGGATTATAAATGTATATATGCCTATTTTTTTGCTCTTTGCTCTAGATTTTATTTAACTTTTAATTTACAGGCGTGTCATTTAGCTTGACAACAAAGACATTGAACGGGGAAAACTTAGTTCACATTTTTCCCACTCAAAGAATAAACACTACTCTTTTAGTCAAATTATGATAAAATGTTTGATGTCAGATCTTGGCAATATGGAGGATTTTTTTTTAATCAAACATTAATTAACAGACATCCAGCTACAGGAATTCTACATCAAAGAAATGTTCATGCACTCTCTCCATTTCTTATAAATAATTCCATGAGAAAGGATGCATGGAGATATTTCAGTTCCTAGCAACTCCATGAAACACAATAGAATTGCTGCTGTGGGTTTCTGGACTATAAATCTTTACAGGAGTAGAAACTCTCCCTTCATTCTGCAGAAGGGCTGGTGAATTTCAACTGCTGATCTTGGGCTTAGTGGTCCACATCTAGCCTCCTATGCCACTGAAGGTTGACTGCTGTATGGTTAGTAGCTATGTAATGATCATAGAATATACAAATCATATGATTCAAACTCTACTTAGATTGAATCCATGTTAAATATTTTATTATCATTATTACAAAAGCCACTAGATTTCCTATAACTTTATTTGTACTTGTTAGTTAAGAATAAGACTACTCACAGTTTCCCTTTATCTTGACAAATTTATTATTTCATTCCTATTGTGAATTGTAAGATTATAGTCTGAAACCCCTTACTGTCCACAATGCACTTTGTGATGCAGGATGTTATGTGATTTGGACATCGTATGAACACCCTATCATAATATTGCCTTCAATGTACTGAACATACTTTTGTTTTTGGTCCTCAATCCATGTCAATAGCAACTCCTCTACACCTAATACAGCTTCCTCTTGCAGTTTTGTTAGCCTGGAATCTTTGGGTGGAATCAAGCCCTTAAAAACTTGCAAAATAGTTTCATCTTTCTGAGGATCATCTGGATTGCAGGATGCATCGTGTTTAAATTGTGAGCAATAGCATTCACTAATTTTCTACTTTCCTGTTCCTTAAAAAAATTTTGGTTCACGTCTGAATTGATTCTCCTCCTTCACCTCTTGAGGGGGCGATGGCTAGCGTTCTCATTTGTTTGGGAACTGTGATGATCCTTTTTCAGTAGAAACAGTAATCCTTTTTCATAGAAACAGTAATCCTTTTTCATAGAAACTTAAACAGAGAGGCTGTTTAACACCGAAAAGACACGATACATGCGAGCAGATGTTGCTAACTAAAAGTCAGCTGCTATTCCTAAGGCTTTCACTGGCTAATTCTTCAGGAGTGGATGGCCTCTGCCTTCTTCATGATCTATGTACTTTCTTAAAACGCTTTTGAAATCTGTTCATCTTGATTATGGATTATAACAAGCAATGGGCAGTCGCTAAAAGAATGGGAGCTCTAGGACACTTCACACTTAACCTGAAAACGAACCAGGTTTTGTTCCCTTGAACACAGGAAAGAAATTAATGAATGGTCTAAACCCAGGAAAAGTGTGTGTCTCAATTGTATCCCCTTCCCATGCCCATCCAAACTGTATGCTCATCAGAGAAGCTGGGCTGTATGAGGAAGAAGGTGATATCAGGATTTGAGGAAGGTTTATTAACCTTGGTGATCTACAGATGACACAATTTTGCTTCCTGAAAGTAAGGAGGACTTAAAATACTTGCTGACAATGAGCAATCATTGCAGCTTTCTCTATGGATCACATCTACAATTGAATAATAATAATAATAATAGTAATAAAAAATCTCACAACTGGACCAATAAGTAACATAACAAACACAGAAAAGACTGCAGTGGTCAAATATTTCACCTTGCTTGACTCCATAATCAATGCTCATGCAAGCCATAGTCAGGAGATCAAAGGAGAATTAGGAGAATCTCCCAGCAAGGCCTCCTGAAAGTGTTGAAAAGCAAAGATGTTATTTTGCGGACAAGGTGCACCTCATGTAAGCCATTGTACTTCCTATTGCCTCGTATGCATATGAAAATTGGATATTGAGTAAGGAAGTTTGAAGAAAAAGTAATGGGGATTGGCAAAGAATTTTGAAAATACCATGGACTACCAAAAGAAAAGGCAAATCTGTCTTGGAAGAAGTACAACCAGAATGCTCCTCAGATACAAGGATGGTGAGATTTCATCTCATATATTTTGCCCAAGTTATCAGTAGAGCGCCTGGAGAGGGACATCATGCCTGGTCAAGTGGAGGGGAAATGGAAAAGGGGAAGGCCCTAAAGGAGATGGATTGACATAGTTGCTGTAACAACAGTTGCAAGCATAGGAAGTGCTGTAAAGAGGGCACAGGTCAGGGCATGTTTTATTGTTGTTGTACTTAGGGTTGCTATGAATTGGAACTGATTTAACAACTCCTAACTGAAAGCACAGCTAAAGGTTTACTGCTCTTCTTAAGACTTTCAGCGGCTAATACCTCAAAAGGCCATGGTCTACGCTTTTATCATTGTCAGTTTTCAATTCAGGAAAGTCCATTGAAACCTGTTCACCCTGGGTGACTCTTCTGGTGTTTGAAATGCCATTGGTCCATCCGTCAGCATCAGAGCAAGGTGCAAGCTCTCTCACTACATGAACACTGCCATGCAGTTGGTTCTGATTCTTACTGGGCCTATAGCACAGAGTGGAGCAGTCTCTGAGGTATCGTGATTGCAACTCCATATTGAAAAGAAAGCCTAATCTCTCTCTCTCGTGGAGGAGCAGCCTATTTTGAACAATTTACCTTCACGTTTGCAGTCCATCAAGACCTGCTGTGCTTGTCTTGGATGTGTTCAGAAGAGATTATTCACAGCAAAAGGACAGGGTGCTGGATAAAATAGAAGGGCAATGAAAAAAAGGAAGATGGAGTGACACAGAAGCTGCAAAAATGAACTCAAATAGAAGAATTGTGGGGATGACACTGATAGGGCAGAGTTTTCCTCCTGTTTTACATGGGACTCTTGTGAGTTGGAACCAGCTGGAAGGCACCTAACATCAAGAACAAATACATGCATACATTGCTCTGTGATCAGCTTTTTAGATGGGAAGTACAGGGCAGTACATATAAGAGCCAATCACAGGTACTTATGACTACCAAGACATATCTCTTATAGGTTGCATGTGTAATATGCCATTATACATCTCACATAAAAATTTCTTTGTGTACAAGAGATACAAGAGACATGTGCTTCATTCAGGATGCTGTTGTGTCTTTTATGTCCAATTATCCAATAGATATTTCTGAATTTTATTATAACCTTTTGAGACTGTAAATGTGTATGGGGTTACACTTTGGCTGTATGTATAATATATGGCATATGACTGTTTAAGTTTTACATTTTACCCTAGAGACAAAGAATATTGAACATGCCATAGAGTGCGTAAAGGATAAACTGATCTGTCTGGGAAGAAGCATGACCAGAGTGCACCTCAGAGGCAAGGTTGGCAAGGCTTCATCTATATACTTTGGACATGTCAGCAGAGAGCGGTCCCTGGAGAATGACATCGTACTTGACCAAGTTGATGGACAGTAAGAGAGAGGAAGATCCTCAGGAAATGGACTGACCTGGTGGCCACAATAATGGGCTCAGGGATAGGAACAATTGAGAGGACATCGCAGGACCAGGCAGCATCTCCTATGCATAGTGTGCATAGATAGGCTCACCATGGGTCTGAGCTGGCTTGATAATGCATAGCAGGGCCAACCTAACTGTAAATTTTACAACATCTCACTCTCAGAAAAGGGGAAAAAATCATCTAAATTGAACAGCTAACATAATATTTATTGAACTATTTGGGGCTTACTTAATGATACTGATGTTTTATGCCTTGATTTGTAAACATTGATCTCTTAATATCAAGGATATTATCCTATAGAAAGAACTACAACAAAAGGTTTGCATTTGTATAACTACTTATAATGAACACATATCAACATTTAAATTTCTCAATTTTCCTAACAATGGATTTTATAACTTCCAGTAAAGAGTCAAACAAGACACATTTTTTTAAAAAGTTGTCTTTTGGGCAAAAAGTTAAGAAAGTGGTCCTTCTATCAAGCCTGTAAACAGGACATAAATTGCATTTAGAAGGAACTAAATAGTGAAATTAGGATAATTTGTAGCAAGCAAGAACTGACAAGTGGATTATTAACTATTGGCACACCAAAAAAATATATCAAGTCCTTACTGGTACTAAAAAACTGTGAAGAGGAATGTGCTTTTCTTCTTCTCTGCTACTAATGGGAGACATGATAATAGAAATATTGAAATTTTACCACAGATATAGAAATGATTACTTTAAATAAGAATTGTCAATGGATTCTAAAATTGTTGATAAAAGACTGTTGAGTACCAACGGGGATGAAAAACAGAAAAGTGGGTGAGGGGAGGCAGGGAATGATGCAAGATATTATAATAATAATTTATAAATTATTGGGGGATGTTGAGGCAGGGAGGAAAAAATGAGGAGGTGATATCAAGGGCTCAGGTTGTAGGAGAATGCTTTGAACATGATCATGACAACATATGTACAAATGTGCTTGACACAATGGATGAATGAGTAGATTGTGATAAGAGCTCTATGACCCCACAATAAAAGTTTAAAAAAGACTGTTAAATAAAAGCACATTGACATAAACTTAGCATAGCACCCACAGATTAGTTACTAATATAAAAGGGGAAAAATTTATAAATGAAGTAACTCATGAGTTATCTTCTCTACATGATCAAACTTAACATCACCAATAATAGGATAAATTGTCATCGTATGTCTTTTGATACAATCCTGCATAAAGACAACCTCAATTCAGTAACAAATTTAAGTAAGAACTGCTGCCTATTTTGGAACTGATAGTAGAATCACAGTGCCCAGGAATTTATCAGAAATGGACCAAATAGCTTTTTATCATGTTTGTTTGGATGGTATCTAAATTGGTCTGAATCAGTTAAATTGATGAATAGTATTCCTCTTTAATATCTGATTCAAGGATTGAAATGTTATGTATAGCCCTTAAATATTTTTGAGTATGCAGTTTTTCCCTGTGGAAGCACAACGTATCCAGGTAAGGTTGAAATTTTCAAATTCCCTGGGTTATATAGATATATATTTTAAAGTCTCAAACACAGAATGAAGCTAGCAACTTATGTGAAATTAAAAGTTAACTTTCATTTCACATAAGAGGGTGGAAAATGGAGGTTTTCAATCACAAGCAACAAGTCATTGATGAGATGCTTACAAATTTGCCTAATATTTCCAAGCCTTTTGTATATTAAAAATACTTGAAAAGTATCTGTATTGTATAAAGATACTTGAAAAATGAAAAAAATGTAACAGACAGATATGCTTTCTTGTTTTCAGAATACATTTACTTGCAACCCCTGGAATGGCAACATGCATTATAAATTTATTTTAAAACCACAATTTTAGCAGAAGATTATTGAGACATCTACCTTCTCTTTAACATTGACTGGCTTTCAGTACCCTGGTGTGGTTGCTTGTTTACTTTTTGCAATCACCTTTCAGAAATATAATCCTCATTCCTCCCTCCCCACTTCCTAAGGTGCCTCAACATCATGGAAATTTAAATATAAAAAGGGTGTGTGTGTGTATTTTCCCGAAGGTTGAAAAGACCATCTAACCTCATGAAAACCAGGGTTTATAATGGCCTTTGGCAACAGTATTCTGCATGGCGCCTTTATAATTTTATTTGATCCAGAAAAACTAGCTTAAGTTATATAATGGGCATTCCCTTCAAATTCCCTTTATTTGCAGTCTAGCATGTGTATTGTTTTATACATGCCAATGTCAGCCTTTGTGATCCAGTGCTGCCAAAAATGCCCTTTGATGAATGCTAATAAATTCAACTGTCTAATATTACCCTGTAGTTTTTAAGGCTGTGAGGGTGAAAAAGAACAAAAGCAAAGTCTGAATACATTAGAGTCCACATTTGACATTGAAAATTGGGCCAAATACTCATGGCTTCAAAAGATGGAATCTGGCCAGTCAGAATATCCTTTCTCCTTCTGTCTGTGTTAATCAGTAGGATTGCTTAATATAAAAAATTTTATAGTACATACCAATAAATCTAGAAACATACATTACAGCAAAATAATCTATAGTTAGTAGATGTGGGGTTTTTGGCAAAATATCGTGGCATTTTAGAATGCATAGTACAGCACTGTTTCTTACAAATAAAACTTGGAGTATGTGGTCTTAGAAATCCTTAAATATTCACTTCATTCCAGAAGAGAATTTTGCTAAGGACTTGCTCATAACTAGCAGGGTATTGCTTCACATTCTCCCATTGCTAACAGCTAATTATAAAAGTCATTAAAAATCATGATCCAACAGACAAGTATTTACATCCTACACGACAAATAATATGCTCTCTGATGAATGGGACTACCTTGAACATTTAATCTCAGAATTTTAAGATTTATTTCTCTTATTTTTTACACTGCTAATCTGAGGCATTTTAAATTCTTAACTCACTATGCTGCCAGGAATTGTTGGGAAAGGGAAACAGAAAATTAATGAATTCCATGCAATGGATGCTGTAATTCACTACAATCGAAAGCAAACCCATCGGCTAGGATATTTCCTTCCCATTGAGAAAAATGGCCTCTTTGTGGTCCATGCTGTATTTCAAGGACTCGAGGATCAGATATCTTCAAATCCAGTCTGTTGCAGGCTAATTTGCCTGGGTCTCCCACAGAAATGACTTGAGGGTAAAATAAATGGCAAGCTAGAGTGAATGCATGGGATTGAAGCCTTGATTTCTTTCCCAAGCCCCTAACTGAAACCTGAGTCAGTTCGATGAGTCAGCAATATGTGACCGCGACACAGAAGTCATAGACTTCATGATAATTCTACAACTGTGCTCAGAATTAACTGGTGTTCAAGACCTATACTATTTTTCCAATTGATTTAAAATAGGATGTTTTTGTTTGTGATTTCATTTTTTAAACATTTCATTGCACATCAAAATATTGTATGCTTATTGAATATTGTGAAGGTTTGCTGTGTAGGTGATCAGTTTTACATTCAATAATTCATAAATGCTTTCTTTCAACTCATGCATTAGAAGGCCCTCGATGTGCCCTCCTTTCTCTTCCTTGCTCTCTGAGTCTCCTGTTTCCATTCCTCTTTTTCACTAATCCTCTGGACTTGACCTTTGATAATGGCGGCCATTCTGATCTTTAATGGGTGATGACTCTAACACGGAGGTGAGCTTATATCTACACCTGAAGAGTCAGGGTTATCATCTTGGAGGTTCTGCCCGTCTCTATTCACCCAGTAAGCTTGAACTCATGATTGTGAGTTCTGCCATATATTTTCAACCAAGGACCTTCTAACGTGATCTTTTTCTTAGCCATTGATAGTGATAATGGGTGTCACCTATTTCTTCTGATCTTGGGGTGGCAGAGACAGATATTGATGTGATCCAATAGTTTACTGAATGAATGATGTGGCTTTCTATTTTGGTCACTCTTCTTTCTCTGGACAGGGAAAGACCAATAGTTAGTTGCACCATTGCTGCTGAAGTCACTACTCAGCAAAGTAGGAAGTCGAATATTATCTTTATGAATGATCTTCTACTAATTGATTTGGTATCTTCTGACACTACAGTCCTGATTCTCCAGGCCTAATGACTCATTCCTTTAAGGTATGGTAGAAGATTTTTTTTTTGTTAATCATTTTATTGACAGCTCTTACAGATATTATAACAAGTAATATTTCATTTAGAACAAGCCTGATTTTAAAATTACTATCACAATCGGTTTCAAAACCTTTCTTCTTGAACTCTTTGATGTAAGCTCCCCTCTTGCCCCTCTCCCATCCTTTCTATCAGGAATGCATTTATATTACATGATATCATATTAATTATTATATTATATTATTATATACCTTAGTTTACACCATAGCTTACACCATCCAATATATCTATTCACCTGCAATTCTGTTACTCATTACCCTTAGGTGGAGTTCATATAGTTGAGCTTCATTATTCATTATCTAACTTTGAACAAAACCAAAAACAGAGATTGCTGTACACTCTATTCAAGCTCATTGCAATACTGTGGAACACACTTTCCAGTGCAGGAACTATTTTGAGGAACATACACCTTTGTCGTTCTTCCTCTGAGCATCCTGTGCACTTTAACTTTCAACCTTCTGATTAACAGCCCTTCACAACCCACTATGCCACTAGTGCTCCTTGAATGGGCAATGCCCTGGCAGACGTGATCCATATACACTTTAGATGCCAAAGGAACATCTAGGATTTTCAATCCCTTAAGGAGTCAATGTATAGAAAACTCAACCTAATATGACTATGATTTCTGGATTGCAGCTTATATGGGTGCTGAATATAGAAATATGTAAAATTAAATCCTTTACAACTTCACTATGGCTAGTGGATAAGGCAGGAACTATGGAAGGGATTATTGAGTTTGGTAATGGGAGCCAGGGAGCACCATTAGTTCTCAAAGTCTCATGACATAGTAGGTTAGGATAATTATCCATTAGTCCAATTTATTCTCTGATTTTTTCTTTCTCCTTCTTGCTCTGGACTTCCAAATGAATGCAGACTAGAATTAAAAGTCAGCAAATTTATATCACACAGTTGATATTTGACCAAGGAAAACATTTACAAGGATTTTAAAAAGGACAAATAGTTAACAGAATATACAAGAGATAAGGTAGGATAGGCTATGCTACATTGGGGGATTGCAATTAATTCCATGAAATAAATGCTTATGAATTATTAAATGTGAAATTGATGTTAAACCTTCACACACTTGACAATAAAATGTTTTGTTGTTCTTGGCTTCTTCAAAAGAGGTTTTAATTTCTTCATCTATTTCATTATATCTCACAGCTCCTCTCATCTTTGATCACAAGTACCGAACGTATCAAGTAAACTCTTGCGACAGCGTC
>PVJH01047973.1:0-11022 GCA_004026705.1 Nesogale talazaci | reverse complement strand
TGGAGAGGCAAGGCCACCCTCCTTCTGCAAGTCTCCTTCGCTTTGCGTCTGAGTGACTCATGGAAGACTGCCGAGGAAGCAGAGCTGGCTTGAGGGCCCGATGCAAAATCTGTTCTGAGGAAGCTCGTGGGAGGGGCGTGGGGAGCCCAGCTTCTCCATGTCTCCATAGGCTATTTTTAAGTAGGAGAGGATCACCTCTTCTATGATGCGCAGTGCAGGGAGGGCAAGAGGGGAAGGCCTTCCTGAGACTCCTGCAGGCTGGGCTGCAGGGAGCTGTATGACTGAGACAGCCCGACAGGGACAGGCTGAGAATGCCCTGCGTGCTGCGTGCTGCCTGCAGAGCTGCCAGGACCAGGACGCTGTGCCAGGACATCAAAGCTGCGCCCCTACCCTCCAGATCACGGGGACTGTGGTCACTGCTTGCTGCTGCCTTCAAGGCTGCCTTTGGGCGGGTCAGCTGGTTGGGAGAAAACAACAGGTCTTCAACGTGACAGGCCCCACATTCTGCAGACTTAAAAGGGAAATCCTTTGGAGTGGGCCTGGACTCCTGGGGCTCGGACCTGGCCTTGCCCTGGGGCTGTAAAGAGCACAGGCAGTGTGGACAGGATGGCCTGTGGCTGTGATTGATTCTTCAGCTGACCAGGGGTCTGGGCTTGTTGTTCCTTCAACTCCCCGCCCTCCCCTCGCCTGCCCTCCCCTGACTGGTGCCACGGACACCTAACCCATTCTTCCTCAGTGCTTCTCTCTCGGTCTGATCTCATCGTACTTAATTCCACTTCTTCCACGGGGCCTTTATCAGAGGGCTTCTGGACCTCACAGCTGCCCAGAGGTTTGTCCTAAGCATCATGAGCCCTTCAGAAGAGTTTCTTCTTCTGTGTCCCTTCCCCACTCTGCTCTCCCATGCGCTTTCTTTGGTTCCTTAGATTATACTTGTCCTCTCCATTTCTTCAAAGGCAGGATACAGAGGGAGGTCAGCAGAGGGCAAAGAGGATGGGGCTGGAATCGAGAGTCAGATGGGCCGATCTGAGAGCCATGGTGAATACAACCATGGACCTTCCCGATCTGAGAGCCATGGTGAATACACCTGGATCTTCCCAGGCTATAGCACAACGGCATCTTTATGGCTTTAGTGATAGACACACACACACACAAGTTGATAGATAAGTGTTGTGCGTGTGCGTGTGTAAAAGGCAGACGGAGAGAAGGCGAGAACAGGAGAAGACCGCTGAAGCCGTGGAATAATCTCAGGCCATGAGGTTGTTGATGTGAGTGGCTGTCGAATCCATCCTGACCCAGGGCGACTTCTAGGCAGTGACTGCTTGGGAGCAGATCTCTAGGCCCGTCTTCTGAGAGCCCAGCAGGTGGGCTCTAACCACCAACCTCAAACACTTCATCTCCCGTGCGACTCACAGACCCGAGGACCCCTTCACATTAGTACCCAGAGATGGAAGCAGAATGCTTCCATCTGAGAACTCTCTTCTCACAGCTCCTTGTCATCAGGTGTAACCCTCACCCCATTTTTTTTTCCTCTTCCTCGCAGTTTGGTGAAATAAAGGAAGTCACTTAAAGCTAGTTTTTCTTTGGCTGTCTCCAAAGGTCCCCATAACTGCTAGTTCCTGTTTGTGGTGAAGAGGATCTGAGCCAAATGAATGAAGGGCACAAGACACACCAAACAAATCAGAGGCCCCAAGCCACACTTCTTTGTAAGAACATAAATCTTCAACAGGGATCGCACCTGCCCCTGCAATTCCCACCAGCCCCTGGCCTGGGGAGAGGGTGTGACCCCGCGGTCTGTCTTCACTGGCCTCCCCATCCCTTTTCAAAAGCTCTGGCTGATTAGCAGCCTCTTCGTCACAGTTGGTATGCAAACAAATTCAAAACCACCAGCCAAGTTGTCCAGAGGTGACTCCATCCACGAAGACCTGGGGATGTGAAGGACAAGACAATAAAAAGACTGGTTCTGCAACAGCCCGGTCCAGCTGCAGACAAGGGTAAGTTGCTTTCCTCCGTCCTCTTTCTTTCTTATCCACCAGCAAAGAGAAGCACTGCACCTGGACCCTGGCATCAAGCCCGGGAACCATGGCATCACATGCACCTTGGTCCTGGAAGAATTCTAAGGTTTTAGAGTTGGGTGGAGGGATGGCAGCTAAACTCTTCTCTGGAGTTCCAAAGGGCTGCGGGAAAGCCGCAAGTCCTGGCCAGCAGGCCAGGCCTGGGTTCACACAGTGGGCTTGCCTGGGTTCACACAGCGGCCCAAACTTTCCCTTGCTTGGAGTCAGCATGACATGATTTGTTGTCATTTGGCTGCGCGACTTCTGCAAACCAGATAGCGGTGTGACTGCAAGCTCAGGAGCGCCTGCCCGTCTGGAACGCCATTTGTTTGGACAGGACAGGCCACTAAGTCATTTTCACCTCTTTAACGCTCCCTGAACAGGGAGCAGAATATTTGAGGAATTCCTTTTTTTTTTTTTTTTTTTTTTTGCCCCTTCCAACATTTTGTTTAAGAGAAAATGAGATGTCTATCTTCTGTTTCCTTATTTTTTTTCAGGAAAGCAAAGGGTTGTTGACTTCCTCCCTCTCCCCTCCCTTCCTTCCTTCTTCCCGAAGGTACTCATCTGAGAAAAAGAGAACGAAGTATTGTTCCTGTTCTCTTTCTTAAGTCATCTGAAACACTGTCCCTGCGAGTTCTTTAAGTCCCCTGCAATCTGTACACAGGAGAAAGAGGGAGAGAGAGAGGGAGAGAGACAGAGAGAGCGAGGGATCAGGTACAGCTGTGGGGCTGCTGCAGCCACCCTGAAGCCAGGAGCTGGTAAGTTACCCATGCAATTGCTTCTACTTCCATTTCACTATTCCCGGGATAGAGAGAGTCGTGGGCACCTTCCCTGGAAAAAACCTTACCAGGGTATAGTCTGTAATCAAAGGGGATGACTGATGGATGACCCAGAATGGGCGCTTGTGCGTTTTTTCCCCTCCTTGGAAGAGACTCTTGATGCTTTGCTGAACTGGAGGTGGCCGTGCCCTGGGACTCAGGAGGACCCTGGGTTCACATGAATTCTGGCACAGATCGGTGGCCGTGGAACCAGACGGCACCGGGTGTGTGTGTGTGTGTGTGTGTGTGTGTGTGTGTGTCTGCTGTGTCTCACTGGAGAACCCACCCGTCCTCTGTTCCCCATCCTGGGAACCTTATCAGAGAGCCTGTCCAGAAATGTGGTCTCTGCTGGCGCTTTGCTACACGGTGTCTGGCTGGGGGCGTCATTCTTGTGTTCTTTTCTTGTCATCCAGTCCCCTGAAAAGAGGCTTTTTGGTTAAAGACTTATTCTGCATCACTGGAGTAGGAGGGAAAAAGAGGGGTCGGGGTGAGGGGGGGTGTCACGTGGAATTGTATTACATGTGGGGGGCTTGTGTGTGGAGGTTCACGTCAGGGTCGAGTATGCATTTCCTATCCACTGTTTATTCCTGAAATCACCTGTCCCACCAAAAGGAGGGTGAAGATGTTGAGGCATGGAGCTTTAGTTTTGGGAAATCGCGTGTCCTGTGACGGCGCACACTCCTGGAGGGTTAGGGGTGATGGCTTCGGTCAGGATGAGTAAAAATCGGGGCTCCCAGGGCACCTGAAGCACACTCACCCAGTGCCGTTTCCCAAGTGCCAGACAGCGCCGCAGTTCAGGCACACTTGCCCACAACAGTCTGAAACCGCCTACCTTGTTTCCCTGACATTCACCAGAGCAGATAATGTGACCCAGCGCTCCGGGTGGCAGTCATGATAGAGCCCAGGGTCACTTTGAAAGACCGTCCACTTACAAAGGTCAAGAATTTCATGGAGAGTTGGTGACTGGGTGAGAAGCTGAGATTGGGCATAATGCTTAATAATAAAAAAAAAATCATTTCTATGAAATGTCGTCAAGTCACCTGGGATGTGAAGAATGTGACAAAAAACAGTTGGCTTCTTGTTATCAAAGAATTTGGCCAAATGATAATCACACGTGAGTAATTATTCTTGATTTGAAACTGGACCATCCTCTTACCAGGATGAGAAACTATAGTAGAACGGGAGAGTGGGTTGTGTCTCATTATTCTTTTTCTCCTCTTTCAACAAAAACTTTCCTTAAAATGAGCAACACACACACACACACACACGCAAGGGCTTATTGAACGCTTGCCAACTGAAGGATGGAGATGCAAAATTAGCCTAAGAACAGTTGAAAGTGGCTTCCAGCCCTGTGCCACAAGTCTTCACCTCCTTCCTCCCTAGACCTTCAGGTCCAACGAGAGTCGGGGGAACTAGTCGCTTTGGGTGTTTGCATCTTTATTCAACAGTGGTGACCCTGGTTGAAAATGCAGGACTGCAATCTTGATTTGTTTCTTTCAGTTTCGTTTTTTCTTGGGTCACGTATTTACTTGTGTGCCAGATTAGAGCAACATCACAGTGTGCTCTCTGGTCTGGGTTACTGAATAAAGGAATTCAAAAAAAGAAGAAAAAAAGGACAGCTGAGCTGTGCAGTAAAACCAAGCAACAATTAGATCCGAAAGAGGGGTGCTCCAATGACTAGCGCAGCCCCACTTCTAGCATGTCTTCTTATGTGGCCCACTCAAGAAACCTGGCCTAGATGACCTATGTTAATCCTTACCTTGAGAAGTCTGGCCCTATATTTTGCCTTCCTAGTGAAAAAAAAAATCCGTCAACAAATTTAGTCTCTCACTGCCGTGTAGCTAGCTCTCCTGATCTCCCCACAGTAGGTAGAGGTTCATGGAAAGTTCCAGTGTGATTCTTTCTTGGGGTCGTCAGAGGGGTGTGTGTGTGTGTGTGTGTGTGTGTGTGTGAGAGAGAGAGAGAGAGAGAGAGAGAGAGAGAGAGAGAGAGAGATATCAATAGGGGAATTCCTCCATGGAATAGTCCAAAATTTGAGAATTATTTCTTCCAAAACTCCATGTACAGCTAGCTACGAATTACTCCTGTGAATTGTAAATCGTGTTAGTGTATCTATTTGGCCGCCGTGTGTGCTGGAGTATGAAGGAAATTAGGGCCAGCAGGGCATCAAAAGCACAGGCTTTGTTGTTAGACAATATCTGTTTTCATTTCAGCTTTGTCTTGTACTGCCCATGGGCTTTTAGACCAGCTACATGTCTCTTGGTTTCCCCCTATGTAAAATTACATCCAGATAGTTGAGTTGTTGTGAGGATTAAATAAAACTGTGCTTGTAAAATAATTAGCACATGCTTGGAAAGTAGTTAACCCACTGTCACCTGGTTGATTCAGATTCTTGCCTGCCCTGTGGGACGCAACAGTCTCAGAGACTGTAGATCTTTCTAGGAGCACACAGAACGTCGTCTTTGTCCCCCAGAGTGGCTGGTGCCTTTGAGCGGGAGACTTCCTGAACACTACTCAGCATTTAGCCACAGCACACAGTAGGGGGTCAATCAGTGCCACTTATAATTTCTTAACAGTTGTACTTTCACAGTTAAGGGAACTCTGTGTGTGAGTGTGTGTGTGTGTGTGTGTGTTCTTTCTTCATTGACACTATACACCAAATCTCTTTCAGGACAAAAATGACTCTTCATAGGTTTCCTTTGTCCTCTGAGGTCACTGAAATGTCCGCTCCGTCATCAACAACAGTGTATCTTTAGAGTTAGACATGAAGTTAATGAAGATATTCTGAATCTGAACTCTTATGCAATGAAGGAAAGGAGAGTATAAGGAATAAAGGTCACCTCTGCAAAGGGTAGAAACACCGGATTTGACCTCATTAAAATGCCAGCTGTGTCCAATAGAGCGCAATGCAGGGGAAAGGCTGCCCGGGGATAAAAAATTTCAATTTAGATGAACATGTGAAGAGGTCGCAGTGATGTCCCCGATGGTTCAGTCTTCTTCTACCCATTTTCCCAGCACTTGAGCAGTCTGTCTGGTCCTTTTCTCAGGCTACAACCAGATGCAAATAACTTTTTTGGTGGGTCTGATTTTGATTGTCCTGAGACTCAGTTAAGAAAAAAAGTCTTTTCCCCCTGACCTCCTTCATCCCAAAGGCTGGTGGCACTGGGAGGTCCATTTCTCCTCCAACAGTTTTCAATGGGCCTCATAGCATCACACAGAATCCCAGCATTACCACAGTGTGTGTGTGTGTGTGTGTGTGTGTGTGTGTTATCAGAAGTCCAGCTTTATTTCTCTGTCTCTCTCTCTCACTCTCTAAATTTTAAAACCTACATGCTGCTTAGTTTGTCATGCTTAGCTTGTCATTATGATACCTCAATTTAAGGTCAAATCACTCACTTTTCATAAGCAAAACACACAGCAACAAAAACACCAGCAACTAAAACCGTCGAGGCATTTTTGGTGTTGCTGTTGTTGTTAGACTAAAAAGAAAACTAAACAAAATAAAGTAGAAAACCAGCTGCAGTTCAATCCATTCTGAATCCTGGCAAGCCTGTGTGCGTCAGTGTAAGAGGTGCTGGCGTGAGAGAGTTCAGATATACAGAGATGTCTTACAGAGATTGTTTGGCTACTTCACCTCGAGAGAGCAATTGGAGTTGAGGTGTTCTCCACACTGTGCAGAAGGAGATAAAAAGATGAGACTGAGAGACAATGTTTGTGTTCTGCTTCGACTTTTGCCATACTGAGTGTAAGTGACTTGATATATTTCTGGCGTGGGTCGTAATAAAGTAACAGGGGTGCAGGGAATCAATATTCGGGTGGTCCGTGGATACGCATGCACCAGACTTTCCGTTCTCCTCCTCCCTGCCCACTGCCCACTCCATAGCCCAATACTGAGCACCCCGAGAGTCTCTGGGAGGGCTGCTGGTTCCTTGCTCCATCTTCTTCAACCTTGTATTGTACTAAACACAAACACGAGGATAAACCTAAAGCATATTTTAAAATGTAACTCCTATTCGGCAATTGATGTTCCCCCTTGAAATTCAATTGTAATATATTGATTGTTATTCTAGGAGTTATTAATGTAATTGATAAAGAAATATGCTAGCCAAGCCAAGCAATCTGATAAGATTGATCAATTTTATAGCCCATATTCCAAACCATGAAAGTATTGATTGGTGAGATCTATGAATATTTTAATTCTGAATAGGTAGCTCATCTTGATTTATACATTTCTATCTTTTTAAAATAAATCATTTGATTGGAGGCTCTTGCAGCTTTTATAACCATCCCTCTTTGATACGACAGCGAGTTATGTATTCTCTCCAGAGAAGCAGATATTTAAATGTTCCTGTTCACTTCTTGTAAACATTTGTAGCTCACTCTCAGTGTTTTTCTTGTTGTTCTCTTTCCTGTCCTTGAGTTAATGTGACATAGAAAGGCAAGATTGGAAAAGTGGGGTTTGAGACACCAGCACTCTCCTATCAGGTTTAACCTGCTGTGATTACAAGAAATCTAAGAAGCTGGGAGAAAACATGTTCTGGCTTTCCTGATTTAGTTTTTATCTAAGCCACTGGATTCCCCCCTTCTTTCTATGAATATGGCTACGTGGTGATCAAAGCAGAGCAGTAATGGGCCCAGGTCCTCATCTAGGAAGAGTAGAGAGAAAACAAATATTTTAAAATATCTCTTTTATTAATTTCAGGTAAAAGTCTACACAGAAATTTAGGTTCCCCTTTCACAACTTCAATACAAACTGCTCCGTGACCTTAGTTCATTACAACGTTTGCAGCATGTCAGCATGGTCATCATTTCCACCCAGTGCATTCTATTTCCATTGACCTACTTCCCTTCCTCTCCTTGCCTCCTCGTCTTTGCTTCTGGGTAAAGGTTTGGTCTCATGCAGTTATTGTAGAAGGGATCATAAGACTCAGGGATAATACTGTTTATTTTATCAGTCATTTATTATTTGGCTGTATATTGATCCACAGAAATAGATTTAAAACCTATTCAATGTTATCTTAGAATAGTAGTCTTGGGGGTACTTCTAGTCTCTGTTGGTCTGGTAGGTTTTTTCTCTTTTTAGAAATTCTAGTTTGGGTCTACATTTTTCTTCCATTGAATCCAGGATCTTCGAATGTCTCCTTGGCCATAATGGTCAGCACCGGTAGCTGAATGTCTTCTAGTTCTTCTGGTCTCATGAGAGAAAAAGCGGTGGCTCCTGTGGCTATGAGTCCCACAGACTAGTTTCTTCTTTAAGATTTTAATGATCTTCATTCTGTTTCGTTCTGATAGAGACCAAGAGTTGTGTCTTAGATGGCCAATCACAAGCTTTTTAAAAACTCGGGTGCAGCTCATCAATCTAGGATGCATTACCTTATCTCTGTGAATAATGTCACATAAAATAGCTGAGAAGAAGTTAATCACACTCTTTTTCAGTCTGTACAATGCCCAAACTGCCAGCTCAACACTTCTCTACCTGAGTCGACTAAAAGGATAGGCTTGTTTCATTACTATGTGTATTGTTCTGTTTATCTATTTATAGGAGAGGGCCATCTTGGCATGCCCCCACCCACCACCCACTTGCTCATAAAGGATAAGCATAACAGATTCATAGACCAGACTGTTGATTGCATTTTATTTTCCATGTGGGTTTGGGTCAGTTGATGGATTAGCAGATTGTTTTTGGCGAGCGAGAAGGTGGTCATTTGTTTTTCCTTGACTAAAGGAGTTGTGAGCCAGGATGCAGCCTTGTAGGAAATTCTCAGTGTGCTCCGGCTTTTTATAGGCAAGGCAGTGAATCCAACTTAAAGAGATGCCACTTGGGCTGAGTTTACACAAACAGCACGGGGTGAGTTCAGGGAGGAAAGTGTGATATCCTTGTTGTGCACAATGCCCCTTCCTTCATCTAATTAGGCAAAGGAGAGAGCCAAATACCAGAGCCAAGCAAAGGTAAATTTGACCCATGCTTCTATTTTCTTTCAAGATGCTAGAGCCTCCTTAGACCACATTCTATGGTCGCAGTTAAAAAGTTTCACTAGGTGAGCTTTCATGGTAGATATTTGTACCTCTAGGTGAGCATCCAACAGGTCTGAGTTAGTGCATCCAGTGGCATCATCTTGGGGTTACAGTGAATATTTTCATAAAAACCATTTCACCTGAACCTCATTTGTGTGTGTGTGATGGTCAATTTTCAGCATAGGGATGTGAAATGTTGTTTCTTGCTCAGCAAAAATGCCACAGAAACTGTTATGATGTTGAAGACAGCTTACCGTGTTTCCCCCAAAATAAGACAGGATCTTATATTTATTTTTCCTCAAGAAGACACCCTCGTACTTATTTTCAAGGGGTATGTTTTTTAAGTACATTACAACAATCTACATTTATTCAAATATAGTTAATTTGTCTTCTTTTGAAACATCATCATAACTCTCCAAATCCCCCAAATTCCAGCCTGAATTTCTTGTGACTCAAATTCTTTTAGAACCATTGGCCCCAATCTCTCATATTGAGCAATTAAGTATTTTTAAGTAGTAAATGCAGCTCTTATCCATGTAACCCGTTCAGAGTACACAGTGATTTTATCCCATGAATTCTTCACCCGAATCATGACTTCGTGCAGGCTAGGCTTCACACAGTTTCCATGCTGATTTCTTGTCATTCTATTTTTAGTATAGTCATTAATTTCCATGTGCAAATGAAATGGTCTTTGAATGGCTTGTTTATTGCAAGATCAAGAGTGTGCAGTCAAGTCACCACGGGACAGAAGAGAGGGGCTGCCCATCTTTGTCACTGCTCTGCGATGAAATGCATGGGTTGTGCAGAGATGCTGCGTAGCCACGCCCATCCCTAGGTCTTACTTTCAGGGTAGAGCTTCTATTACACAAAATGCTTAGAAATCCTGCTAGGGCTTATTTTATGGGTAGGTCTTATTTATGGGAAAACATGGTACAATGACAGTGCATGGAAAAAAATTCACGAGTCTGAGTGCCTTTCTCATTTCAAAAAAGGCAAGATGTCCATTGAGTGTTGTTGATTAGACAAAACGCCAATTCTGAAGTGCATTTGGAGTTTGTTGTTAATCAAACTTTCTGTTTGGAGGTTCTGAAAAGATGGTGTAATAATGTGCAGCAATAAAGGCCGATTTGTGGCAGACATGGGGTTGGTTCTGTGACCAGGACCACGCACCTGCTCACAAACTGCACCAGTTTTTGACAAAAACCAGCATGCCCCTCTTGCCCCATACACTGACTCACCTGACCTTGCTCCATGCAGCATCTTTTTGCTTTCCATGAATGCAGAGGTGCAGGAAAGGACTGCGACTTGAAGATGTAGACGAGGTGAAGAAGAAAACGAGGGATGGCATTAGCCATCCAAACAGATAAATTTCAAAAATGCTTCCAAGAATGGAATTGCAGATTTGACAAATGTGTGAGATGTAATGGAGAGTACTTTGAAGGTGATAAAGTTGTTTTATAAAATGATTTAAATACATATCTTAAAAAATTCTGTTTGGAACAGGTACCCCCTTGTATATACTTCACATATATATATTAAAGATGGTCTTTAGTTTGGGTGTTCTCTAGGTACCAATGGAGATGCATTGTTGTCACATTCTCTCAGAGTATAAATGATGACCTTAACATATGGAAAGAAAATAGGAAATTAAGTCCAGTAAGAACTCTATGTATGTTATTTCACTTATTCACCCCATTCTAAGAAGTGGGTATTTTATTCTCTCCATTTTAAAGATAAAGAAAGGCAATCCTCTTATGTAACAGAGAAAGTGAGAGCAAATGATTTGCTTATGGTCAATACATCTTCGTTGTTTGTTTCAAGGTTTCATATTAAAGAGAAAGTATCTGTAGCACAGATAGATGGAGATATGTGTGAGTTAAGTCTAAAAGTACCACTACATGGGTTTCAGTTCAGCCATGCATAAGTTTATTTGAAACAAAATGTTTTTAAGTATTTCTGTGGCTGATGGTTGACTACAGAAACTTCTCTCGGTAAGACACTTGTCTTCCTCTCATTAAGAAGATTAAAAAAAAAAACCCAAAAAGATGCAATCAAAATGTGGCTTCTGAAGGCATCTGCTGGACCAGATCAGTGCAAGGCAGAGCGATCAGCTCAGAAGGTTATGATGACTGTCGGGG
>PVJH01047972.1:0-11033 GCA_004026705.1 Nesogale talazaci | reverse complement strand
TCCTCTCTGTGCATTGGCTGTTCTGAGCGGGGAGATCGTCTTCAAGGTTTGGAGAGCCAGAGGTTGCTCCACTCTCTCTCCCTCTCCCTGAACTGCAGCTTCAGTCCTCTGAAGTAAATTCTTCTGGGGGGAGGGGCAGCCATCCGCCTAGTTCGGATCGGAACCGGCCCCACGATACGTTATTTTCACATCTTACACTGACGGCTGTCTCCTTTCTCCCCAGTTTCTATCATTAGTCCCACTGGAAGGGTGTGTGCAGTTATGTGTCCCTCCTCATGATCGGTTCCCCTTCCTCCCCTCCTCTCCCGATCTTCCCCCTGTCCTTCTGGTATCACTGCTCCCACTCCTATTCCTGGATTCCATGTGTTGTGAGTGCTTTTGTCTTACCTGTATCCGTGCACATCCTCCAGTCTGGCCTGCAGCGAAAGGCTGGACCAGGGTATAGTCGTGGGGGGTGAGGAAGTCTCAAGGAACCAGGGGAGTATTGTGTGTTTCACCAGTGCACCCTTATTGACTCATCCCTTCCCTGTGTCCCCTTTGCCAAGGGATGTCCCATTGTCTGCAGATGGGCTTTGGGTCTCTGCTTCCCCCCCCCCCCCCCTTATTGTCAACAATGTTTTGTTTGTTTGTTTGCTGCTTTGTTCGTTTTGGTCCTTTGGATGCCTGTTACCTCGTCCCAGCGACACAGGTTCGTACAGGCTGGTGTGCTTCTTCCAGGTGGGCTTGTTGCATCCCTGCAAGGCAGCCACTTGTTTAACTTGGAGCCTCTAAGACCCCAGACGCCACCGCGCTTTCATAGGCAGGCACCCTCCGCTTTTGTTACCACATTTTCTTATGCACCCACTGACTTCAGCAATCGTGTCAGGAAGGTGAGCGTCACAGAATGCCAGCTTGGTAGAACAACGTGTTCTTGCAAAGAGGGGGAAGGCATGGGCAGAGGCCCGAAGTCCATCCACACCCTTAGTGTGTTGCCATATAAATATACGTACGTGGGCCAATACCTCTCTTTTCATGAGTTAATGTACTAGCTTATGATTATAACCTATGCTTATACCGCTCTGTATGTCCTGCCTTCAGAGATCCCCCTTCCTCCTGCCCCACCGTCCCGCTCCAGCCTCCATTTCAGACTTTCAGTATTTCCTCCCAGCTAGATGGCTGTTGCTCCAACCCCCCAGGGTGTCTCTGTGTGCTCATCATTGTTGATTTCAATCCCCTGGTTGTTCCCCAGTCTGCTGCACTCTGCTCACGGCTCTCTTCCTCCCCCTCCTCCTTCCCACAGTCCTTCCAGGACCTCTGTTTTATTGCTTTCTCCTGCAGCTTGCTTCCCATGCTTCTCTTCTAGAAGTAGGCGAGCCAGAGACCAAACAAAAAGAAAAGAAAAGGTTGACAAAGGGGGCCGAGCCCCGGTGGCGTCGTGGTTGTGCGCGGGACTGCGGCCCCCTGGGACAGCGGTTCAATTCCCGCAGTGGGGCTGGGCCTTCTACACCCACCACCGGAGAGCAGTGATGCCCCCCCAAAAAACTTGAAA
The DNA here is from genome assembly GCA_004026705.1 of Nesogale talazaci. NCBI lineage: Eukaryota > Metazoa > Chordata > Mammalia > Afrosoricida > Tenrecidae > Nesogale > Nesogale talazaci. The sequence continues at coordinate 9,505 of PVJH01047972.1, read as the reverse complement.
AAGGCGGGGGCGGGGGGAGGGCAGAAAACATAATTCCAGGTCTATCTGCTGATCTTTATGACCGCCTCCCCCATGGTCCCGCGGGAATTCTGGGAGCTGCCCTCCTAGCCTGAAGTCTATTTTTGTTGCTCTTCGGGGGCTTTGTGACTTTTCTTTGCTCCCATGGCTGTCCTGTTTCTTTCTTGGCTCACCCTGCTGCCGGGCTCCAGACTGGACTAACTTCCCACTGTTGTCCCCTGTACCCGTCCTCTGCCGCCATATGCTCCAGTGAGGGGACAGCGTGTCTTGAGCTGGTGCCCGCCCTACCGCCCTCTGTGCCTTAGCAGCTCAGGGCGGGGCGCTGTCCTCCGGGCTGCCGATGCGGGGTCTCGCCCAGGCCTTTCTCTTTTTCCCCCTTGCTTTACTTCCATGTGGGCATGGCATGCCAGCCCCCCGCCCCCACCTGTAGGTTTCATGTTGACCTCTGGAGCACATACGGCTAAGGAGGGGTGTGACTTGGTTTTAAGAAGACGTCAGGAGGCTAAGCCCTGGTGGCGCAGTGGTTGCGTGTGGGACCGGGGCCCACAGGGCGATGGTTCAAATGCAGCAGCAGCTCTCCGGGAGCAAGGCGGGGCTTCCTACTCCCACCAGGGCAGTGATGCCACAAAAAAAAAAAAAAAAAAAAAGACTTCAGAAGGGATTTTCAAATTTATGTCAGGTTTAAAAGATTAGCTCAAGGCAGTAGTTTGGTTCGTTCACCTACCATGACCCCAGAAAGCCTAAAGTCAGTGAGAATGTAAAATTCTTCCCCTTGGGTCAAGATTGTGCTGTGGAGTCGTGGAAAAAGAGTTCCAGTAATGATAGTCAGGCACCCCCAGCTCTTCTGATCTCAGGGCAAGGAGGCAGTTTGCCTGAGGGGCCACATGTTCCCTGTGTTCTTCCTTCCCCTCCCGCTCTGCTCCATCCTCTGTGACCAGCTGGGGAGACCCCTTGGAGGGCTGCTTTGCAGACCCAGGCCGTCTGCCTAGAACTCGGGCAGCAGCACTAAAGGTGGACCGGCCAATTAACCAGGGTGTCTCCTGAACCCGTGGCCCTGAACTTCCAAACCAGGGGACCAGAGCCCACGAGTGGTTTGGGTTGTGTGACGTGTGTGTGTGTGTGTGTGTGTGTGAGACTGTTGAAGATATCTCTGAAACTGAAGGCATACAGTATTTGTCCTTTGACCGATTAATTTCCTTCAGTGTATCTTCAAGCTCCATTGGTCGCGTAGTATGCATCGAGACTGCAGCCCGTGTCTATCATGTGTCTTACTGGTAGATAGTGAGGTTGCACCAGGTTTCATGTGTCTAGTGGCCATTCAGTATTCTTCTTGGTAAAAGAGCCCTTCAAGCCCTGTGCCCGCTTTATTACGGCATTTGTCTTTTTGTTCTTAAGTTAAAGTTTTATATGTAGTTTGGTTATTATCGTCTTTTTTGGACTATAGGATGCACCTGGCCATAAGACATACCCAGTTTTTAGAACAGGAAAACAAGAAAAAAATATTCTGAACCAAATAGTACCAGTATACTAAAATGTTCTGGGGTACCACACCTTCAGATCATAAGATGTACCCTTGTTTTTCCCTCACTTTGTGGGGGGCATAAATGCATCTTATAGTGCAAAGATTACTGTAGATTCTTGTTGGATAGAAGGTTGCTGAAGCTATTCTCCCAGCAGATAGCTTATCTTTTCACTTTCTTTGATGAACAAAAGTTTAACGTTTTTTTGGGGGGAGGAGGGGGCATCACTGCCCTCTGATGGGAGTAGGAAGTCCAGCCTTGCTCCTGGAGAGCTGCTGCCCGATTTGAACTGCCAACCCACTGGGCCACAGTCCCGCACACAGCCACTACGCCACCAGGCTCAGCCCCAAAAGTTTAAAAAAAAATTTTTTTGGGGGGGGGCATCACTGCTCTCCGGTGGTGGGAGTAGGAGGCCCAGCCCCACTGCTGGAATTGAACCTCCGTCCCAGTGGGCTGCAGTCCCGCGCACAACCAATACGCCACCAGGGCTCAGCCCAAAGTTTACAATTTTTATGAGATCCCGTTTATTGACTTTGCGGTTGACTGCTTGTACGTGTGTCATACTGGATAGCCCAGGGTTGGAGACTGGGCCTGACAGCAGTCCTCCTGATGGATGTTCCAAGAACTTTATGGTTTTAGTTTGCCTAGTTAGGTCCTTGTTCCATTGCGAGGCAAGGATTCTGTTACCTTTTTCTCAGGGTCGTTCATTGAAGAAACTCTTCTTTCCCCGTCGGATAGGCGTGGGCCCCTGGTCCGACACCCACTAGCCTCGTATGTGTGGTTGATTGGGCAGGACGCCCAGTTCTGTTTCATTGTCTCCTTGATGTGTCAGTCCAAGCCGTTTTGCTAAAAGCACGGTTTCAGATGGGGAGCCATGAGCCCTGCTGCCATGAGTCCTCTTCTCTCTCGGCATAGTTTTAACTGCTCGGACCTCTTGACTTTCCCTCCGATGTTGGGATTGGGCCCTCCTGGTTCGGTGAGGTGTGTGATTGGGCGGGCGGCATGGGCAGCGGTGAGTCTCCCAGCATCCTGAGGGAAAAGCAGCCCTCGGGCCCCAGTGGGAAGGGGTCTCTGGGCGCCGACTGTCGCCCGCAGGTTGTCACAGGTGGTCGTTGTTACTCAGCTCAAGCGGCTCACTGCTGCGGGGCAGCCCGGCCCATAGCGACTCACAGGGCAGGGCCCTCTCTGAGCTCCTGAGAGAAACCCTCATCTTCTGTCCCTGGAGCGGCGGGGGGTTCAAACGCTGGCCTGTGACTAGCAGTGTGACCCAGTAGGCCAGGGCTCCTTCCTTACCGGCTGCCATCAAATCCATTCTCACTCCCAGCCAGCCCAGGTGTCTGCGGGGCACCGCTCCCCTGGGGTTTTCAAAACCGACCTCTCTCAGATGGCCGGGTCGAGCCCCTGGCTGGGGTTGAACCTCTGGCCTTTTCACTGCTAGTCTGATACCTCACCGTTTGTCCCCCTCAGGGCAGGGCTAGGAACTGGGTAGGCCTTTCTTGAATGTGCTGTCCCCACTGCCCCTTGGTGTCCCCCCACCCCCCGCTGTGAGCAGCACAGCTCCCGGACTCTGTGTCCTCTGCCAAGCCAGGGCTCACCAGTCTGTTCTGTTTCTTGCTCAGCCTGATCCAGTGGTTCGAGACAGCGCCGAACCGGACCTGCCCACAGTGCCGAATCCAGGTGAGGGTGTGGGCACAGACAGGAGCTCCGTGGGCAGGGAGTGGGAATGAGGGAATGAGGAAGGGCCTCTGAAATGGACCAGTGGGTCCATGCTTTGAGACTCTGCATGTGAGGCCAGTTGGCCCTCTCTGACCACGCCCTGGACTGGCTAGGAGAAGACCTCGTTGCCTGGGCCAGTGTGTACCCGGATAGGTTTAGCTGCCTTGGGTTCCCCGGCACCTGGAGGTGGGGTGTGCTATGAGCAGCCACCCCATGGACTCGCAGTGCTAAGACAACAGCAACTACCAAGCTAGTGGCCCTGGCATGGCTTTGCCTGCTAGGTGGGAGAGGCTTCCTGTCCCCCAAGGGGCAGGCCATGGTGTGCTTGTTAGGCGGGCAGTGGAACGCACACACACTGTCCTGCCACTCAGCCATGCTCTCCCCTGCTCTCCCGTCCAGGTTGGCAAAAAGACCATCATCAATAAGCTCTTCTTTGATCTTGCCCAGGAAGAGGAGAACGTCTTGGATGCTGAATTCTTAAAGGTACCCGGAACTCGTCTTATCTCACAGAAGTGGGAGTTCCCTCCCTGCTCTGGCCTGGCAGCTGGCCTGCAGCCTCGGGCAGGGGGTGGTGGTGGGGGGCCTGGGGAGCAGAGCACCCTGCTTAGGGAGGAGCCGAGGGAGGCAGTCGTGGAGGGTGGGTGGCACTGTGAGGGAAGAAGGAGGCCACCCCCCCCCCCCCACGGCGATCCCGCAGCGTGGGACTTCAGCCCCGTGCCCACCTAACGCCCCCTCCCATCTCTCGGGGACTGCAGCCGTCTTGTCCAGCCCACTGGGCTGCTTGGAGAGTGACAGACAGAGAAGTCTCACTTAGCCAGGGAGAGATGTTCCCCCAACTGGCCGAGCCCGAAGACCGCCTGAGAAGCTGTGCATCAATCCAGGCCCCCGGGCCGTTCCCGAGTCTGGGGGAGAAGGACCCTCATCCTCGGAGTCAAGAGATGTGGCCAGGATGGAAACCCACCCTGCGCTGGGGAGAAGGGTCCCTCTTAGATTTTCACAGACCCTTCGTCTGTGGGTGGGAAATGTGGTTTTGTGTGCACACACGAGACCGGGCAGTTGGGACTGTGGGCCTGGGCTGGGGCCTGAACGTGATCCCCGCTCCCTGCGGTCACTGTGCGACCGTTGGACGGACTCCGTGCATCCCCAGCCCGGGGTGTCCTGATGTCCTTGGAGCCCCGTGGCTTCAAGCACGCCGAGCTTTTGTGCTCAGAGCCAGCTCATCGTCATGGTAACTGCTCCCCGTTTTAAGTGGTGCCCTCCCTGGGGTGAAGGCAACAAAGACCATTTCTTTTCTCTCTGGCTTCCAAAGCCAGGTGGGGGAGACAGCGAGGAACTGAGGAACCGTCTGTCCCGAGTAGTTTGGGGCAGCGCTGAAAAGCAGCCTGCTGGGTGTGGAAGGAGCCAGGGGGCAGTGGCACGCCGGCCTTGGGCAGCTCCTTCCCCACCCCCTATAGGGACACACAGACGCGCCCCCGCCCTCCCCCCTACCCCCTAACTGGTCAGCCCACACAGCTTCTGCCTGAGTCTCCTTGAGACAGGGATCCTGTGGGTCACGTGTGAGCTTCTGAGCTCATTGCGCTGGGAAGGGCTCATCAAGCCGCCTGGATTCCACGCAGCTGCCCCCACGGAAGCCTTCTGAACTCTTTTGCTGTGATTTGGGTCAAGGTTTCCAGGGTTGTGGTTTTTTTTTGGGGGGGGGGCATCACTGCCCTCTGGTGGGAGTGGGAGGCCCAGCCTTGCTCCTGGAGAGCTGCTGCTGGATTTGAACCGCCAAGCCCGTGGGCCGCAGTCCCGCACTCAACCACTACGCCACCGGGGCTCAGCCCCACCGGGGTTGTGTTTGCACGTATTCTGTTCCACATGCCGGGTCAGTCTCCCGTCCCTGTTCACAAGGCCCACATCCCCGCGTCTCTTGCGTCCACTCCTCTTTACCAGCTCTCCCGCCTCTTCAGCCCTGTCCTTGCAGGGGCGCTGCCCTGCCGGCCCCACAGGTCACTTACTCAAAGGGCTGCCTGCCGTTCCCCTGAGAGGCCTCTCTGGCTCACAAGGGAGCCGGAGCGGGGAGTGAGTGCCGTCCCAGGCCGGGAAGGGAGATGAAGGCCTCGGCCAAACCTCTCCGCTCTGCAGCGTGTGGTCATCTGGCTCGTGCACAGGGTGGCGGATGGCGCTGCCCCCCGGGTGGAGATGGGCTCCCTTGGCTCTACTGACGGCTGGTCCCACGCTGGCCTGTGTGAGCGCTCGCCCAGGGCTGCACAGGCCTGGGTCACCTTCCTCACCCGGTGGGAGCTGGTGATAAACAGAGGCAGCCTGGGGCTCAGGGAGGTAAGGTGTGAAGCAGGCGTTGGCCCCAAGTCCCTGGCCATTCCTCCCCCGTGTCTCTGTGTGAACAGCCGATGCCCTGCGAGAGCGAGGGTCAGCACAGGGCTGCCGAGGAAGTGAAGAAGGCCCTGATGTTGAGCGTGGACACCCGGGCCTGCCGCACTCCTCCCACTGTCTCCCACACCTGCCTGGTCCTTGCCCCTGAGATTATGTTTCCCCACCTGACCGGCAATTTGGTTTTAAAGACACCTGGTGGCTTAGCTCGGTCGAAGGGTGCCTCGGGGTCCCTGCTGGCGGCTCCCCGTGCCATCCTGGAGGCCACGTGAAGGACTCTGTCCCGCTGCTGACTGTGGCCGTTTCTTCGCAGAATGAACTCGACAACACCCGGGCCCAGCTTTCCCAGAAAGGTGAGTTCCCAAGAGACCAGGGCCCCCGGGAAGCCCCTGACTGGGAGCTGAGCGGGCTGGGTTTCAGGAGGGAACCTCCACTTTTCGGGCAGAGCTGTGAACTCTCCCTTGGTCCTATGACTGGCAGAAAGGAGATGAAGGGAGGTGAATGTGCTAGTCACCTAGACCAGGTGAGCTCCTTGCCCAAGACCAGGCCTGGGGCCGTGAAGCACTTCGTGGGGCGGACCGTCAGCTCATTTGGCAGGGACCTGGTTACGTCTGGGGGATGGGGGTGGGGAGGTGAGGTCAGGCGGTAGGTTGGTCTGTGGGAGGAAGGAGCTGGGAGATGTTTTTCCACGTCGCCCCAAGCAGCAGAAAGAGGCGGTCTAGACAGAAGAGTGGGCCTCGAGCATCCAGGCCCCCTGATTCATGATGAGCGGGGAGCCAGTGCCCAGGTTCTCGGGCTGATGGGAGGACGGGCCCCCTCCGATGCCCTCTGCAGAGAAGGAGAAGCGGGACAGCCAGGCCATCATCGATAACCTGCGGGACAGGCTGGAGGAGCGCAACGCCACGGTGGAGTCCCTGCAGCAGTCCCTGAACAAGGCAGAGATGCTGTGCTCTGCCCTGAAGGTGGGCGAGGGGCGGGGCCTGGCAGGGCGGGCCGTCCCCACCTCATCCCTGCCGGCGTCTGGCCCTCCCTTGGTACCCGGGACTGCACACTTGCAAAGCAGAAGCAGATCCCTTGCCCAGGAGGTCTTCCTGTACTGTACCCTGCCGGCCGGTCTCCACGGGGCCTGTCGGGACCTGGTCCCAGGTGGTGTGGAGCAGTGAAGCCTTCCCTGCTGCGTCTCCAAAAGTGGCCTGGGCTCCACTGCTGAGGCCAGCCTTCCCTCAGCACTGCAGTCCTGGGCAGGCTGCTCTCTGGAGCCAGATCAAACAGCATCCCGGGGAGAAGCGGGGGCCTTTGAAGTCGGCTGTGCTGAGCTGACTGGGCAGATCAAAGTCTGCAGAGCAAGCGTCCGACCCAGATGAATTTTGAATCAACCTGGGCTCTCCAAGGGGCACGAGGCGATTGATCTGAACCTGCGATTGATATTCTGGCCCCACGGGCAGGAGCCATTTGAAAGGGAAATGGGGGGGGGGGGCGGCATCTTTGTGAGCAGGGATGTGCATTGCCTGTGGCCCTGCACAGGGGCTGCTGCATCATGTGGTTTGGGGGGGGGGGTAAGCAAGCACACCCCCACGAGGCTCTGGAGGTATTCCCAGGTCTGAAGTGGAGTGGTCGTGTGCTGAGGGCATCCCGGCCAGCTGCCTCTGGCACAGCTGCCCGATCCTGGCAGCGTGTCCTGATCTGGGTTATGTCCCAGACGTCCCCAGCGACCTACACAACATGCCCCCCACCCCCACCCACCGCCCGCAGTGGGCTGTGCCCCGGGGAGGGACTGGCCGGGGCCGTAGCCCAGCGGTTCTCAACCTCCCATGGCCACGTGATTCCTCCCCCCCCCCAAAGTTATTGTCATGGCTACTTAATCACTGTCTTTTTGCTACCATTCTGAATTGTCATGTAAATATATGATACAGGATGTATTTTCATGGTTACAAATGGAACATCATCAAAGCATAGCGATTGATCACAAAAGCAAGCTGTGATTATATATTGTGAAAACTTTACTTCTAATTACAAATGAATGAAATTTTGTCTTGAAGCACGGTGTAGCATGGGTAATGGTCGTCTTCACTCAACAACAGTAAGCTCCAGTGCTGCCTTCTGTCTCACTCCCTAAGCCCATCGGAAATATGGGTTCTCTGATGGTCTCAGGCGACCCCTGTGGAAGGATCGTTCGACCCCAAAGGGGTCCTGGCCTGCAGGTGGAGAGCCGCCGCCTTAGCCAGGGGAGAGCCCTGGAGCCCAGCCTCCCGGACCTGGGGCTCACGGCTGCCAGCGGTCTCCAACGTGTGGGGCAGACAGCTCTCGGCAGCAACGGTCCCGCGGCCCCTGGGGGCCTCCAAGCCACAGGCCTGGGTGTGCTTGCTCTTCAGAAGCAGATGAAGTTCCTGGAGCGGCAGCAGGACGAGACCAAGCAAGCGCGGGAGGAGGCCCGCCGACTCCAGGCCAAGATGAAGACCATGGAGCGGTGAGTGGGGGCCAGGGCCGGCCGGGGACCCCGGAGCCCTCCACCCCCGGGGGGCCCAGCACAGGGCGGGAGCGGGCTCAGTCCCAACGGCCACGGTGACCTCAGGCCAGCCGGGTGGGGGATGGAGGGTGCCCAGGCCTCTGCTTCTTGGCCTCCACTTGGACTGGGGCCCCCGCCCCCCTCCTCCCTGCCTCTCTCTGCTGCTTGTGACCAGACAACCCGGCAGGCCTCCCTGGGGAATCCCTGACCTCGGGCCGTCTCCCCCTCTTCCCCCCGCACCAGCATCCTCGGCGCTGGGCTCGGCTCTGCTGCAGGGCCCCCGTCCTTGGGCAGAGCCGCCTGCGGAAGCCTCCTTTCCAGCAGCCGAGGCTGTCACTATAGCAACAGAGCAGAGGGCGGCCGAGCAGCCCCCAGGTTCCTGATGCCGTGGGCCGGGTGTTTTTCAGGCTCGAACTCCTGCTGCAGAGTCAGCGGCCCGAGGTGGAGGAGATGATCCGAGACATGGGGGCGGGCCACTCGGCCGTGGAGCAGCTGTCTGTGTACTGCGTGTCCCTCAAGAAGTACGTTCTCGGCCGGCCCCTCCATCAGCCCAGCAAGCAGGCCGGCCCCGGCCCTCCTCGCCCTCCTCACCTGCCTCTTGCAGCACGGAGCCCTGGGTGCAGGAGCGCTGCCTCAGTGGGCACTGGCTGTGTGGGCCTCCGGGCCTCTCTGACCCTCACTTTCCAAGATGGAGATGTCCTAGACTTGCTGTCCCGCTTTGAGAGAGTGAAGTGTGCGTGCTAAGGGTGGTGCCTGCAGGGACGGTCACAGCTCTCTGAGCTCCAAGGCCCTCCCCTCTCTCCGAAGCCTGCTTCTCGTGTCCCGTCAGCGAGGTTACTGACCCAGTGTGGTTTGGTCACAAACTGTCACTTTTCTACTTCTCAGCCCACGTCCTCTGCTAGGACTATGGGCAGTTTAAGTTGAGGAGGTGGCCACTTGGCTGGCAGGCCCAGAGGGTCCCAGACACCTCCTGTCGGGCCTGGCTGGGGTGAGGGTCCCTAGGGAGGCCAGGGCTCCCCACACTCCCCTTCAAATCACCAGCGCCTGTGGGACAGGCAGGCACAAGCGAGGCAGTCCACCAGCAGTTTGGCCCTGGGTGCTGGGCCCCGGTGCCCGGAGCAGAGGTGGGCGTGAGCGGAGGGTGGGGCTGCACTCTGTGAGACCAGACTGGGAACTCTGGCTGGCTGCCGAGACACCAGGGGGCCCGTTCTGGCACCTCATCCCTTCCTGCGGCTCCTTTGCAGAGAGTATGAGAACCTCAAAGAGGCTCGGAAGGCCTCCAGGGAGCTGGCAGAGAAGCTCAGGAAGGACCTGCTTGCTTCCCAAAACAAGGTACCTTAGCGAGGGCCGCGGCCTGTCCCCAGAAGCGCCT
>PVJH01047971.1:0-11030 GCA_004026705.1 Nesogale talazaci | reverse complement strand
GTATTTAATAAATTAAAGGTAACTAAGAATTTCTTCCCGAAGTCTTATCATTGTAGCATGTACACTTGGGTCAGATCCCTCTGGAGTTGCGTTTTTTTTTTTTACAAGATATGAGCTAAGAATCTGAGATGGTTTATTTATTTTTGTTATAAAACTGTGCAATTGTTCGAACACAATTTGCAAAACAAAGGAGCATACTTTCCTCTTGGTCAAAATTCATTTGACCAGTTGAATGTAAAACTGATGATCTGCTCTGGAACTTACCTAATTTATAACAAAAAGTTTAAAAAATGGATCAGTTAAGAAGAAAACAGTCAATCATATATGTATGGATTTTTTTCTGACTTCTTTATTCTGTTTCATTGATTTAATTCTTCATTTTATGTCATTTCCACATAGCTTTGATTACTATAGCCTTAGCTTCTCAGAGTCTTGAGCACAGGGGCTGTAAGTCCTCCTAGTTTTTTGTTCCTTTTCAAAGGTTTATCGCCCTTCATGTTTCTATGCGTTTATATCTTAGAAACAACTTTCCAGTTTGCATCGGATCTATAGATTAATGTGGAAAGAATCAGCGTCTTAGCAATAATAATACTTGCAATAATAATACTTAGCAACATAATACTTGCTTCTGTTTTTTTAGGGCTTAATTTCTTTCAGCAATGCTTTGTAGTTTTCAATAGACACATTTTAATGTCTTGGATGAGTTTACTCTTACATACTTTAAGGTTATTAGAAAGGATCCTCCACCTCCCCATTTGCACTGTTTAGATTTCCCAAGGCTCTGAGTCTTGATGGGGCAGACAGCCCCCTTTTTCTCTTAGGCGAAGATGCCTGGGTTTGAACCACTGACCTTGCAGTTACCCAGCAGCGCCACCAGGTCTCAACTCCCAGTGGTTTGCCCCTATTGTATTCCAAAATAATTGATTCTAGAATATTGACTTTGTATCTTACAAGTTTACTAAATTCCCTGTATACTACTACTAAATTTTTATTTTTGTACCTTCTGTAAGATTTCTTTCTACATAGAGATATTGTACTCATTTTCAAATGTTATGTTTTCATTTACTTTTCTTGTCTTATTGCACTAACTAGCGCCTCCCTCACAGTCCTGAGTGGAGGTGATGAAAGAAGACATTCTTGGTTTTTATTTTCTTATTGTGAGAGGAAGGCATTCAGTCTTTCACCATTAAGTTATAGTATTAGAAGAAGTTATTTTTATATTGCCTTCTATCAGCTTGATGAATTCCCTTCTATCCTTAGGTTGTGTGAGTCATGTTATCATGAATGGAGCGAAGATTTCGTCACTGAAAAATCTGTTTGAATGATCCTATGTTTTTCTTTTGGAGCACATTAGTAGACTCTTGAATATTAAACCAGTCTTACATCCCAGAAACAAACTTCATCTGGTTCAGTGTCTTACATTCCCCACCCCACCCCCACCCCTGCTCCATACTGTTGCATTTGATTTGGTAAAACTGTGTTGGGAATTTTGCTTCCATGTCTTACCTTGTGTGAGCCCTGAGATGGTCTTCTCTGCTCCTGGGTGGGTCTCTCCCCAGCCTCGGAGGTCTCGTCACATGTATACACTGATCAGCCCTCAGAAGATCCCCAGCACTGTCTCTTTGTTCAGTATTCTCCTCTCTGGCCAACTCCACCCATCCTGACATCTCCGTCTCCTTCACTCAGGGAGTCTGGGTTCTTCCTGGGCTCCCCCGCCCTCCACAGAGATGGCCCCCTGGCAGGAAGCTGGGCCAACATCTCCTGCTGTTGGTGTGCCTCTCTCGGGGGTCACAGTCCTCTGCTGCCCGTTGTCCAGCGTCTGACACCCACCGCCTGGTGTGTTGGCGAGCAGCTCTGGTGGCAGAGTGGTTCTGAGCTGAGCCGGTCACCTCAAGGTCAGGGGTTAGACATTCTCAGAGGAAAGCAGCCTCCGCTGTTCCATCATGGGTCCGATAGGCGCAGCGGCACAGCGATAATTATTAATAACTATAGTAAAGTCATAGAGAGCATGAGAAGGAGAGAGATAATGGAGTCAGACACATCTCATGGTAGTATACTCACCTCAGCCCCGCTTGGTGGTCCACGTGGAGAGAGAGAGGATGAGTAAGAGGAGGAAGATAGGGACATGAGGAACCGACCGGGAGAGGGTCAGGGCGAGAGGCGGAAGGAGAGAGAGAGAGAGCAAGAACGACTTTATTCTGACCAAGCCTTATATACCTTTTGGGGAGATACAAGGACCCTGATTACAGGTAAGGAGAGAGGTCACGGGAAAGAGTTGTGCTATAGGTACACATTACAGGAAAGGGAAATTTGGGGTCCCCATGTGACAAGATGGGCAGACTTAAGCTTCATGATGGCAGCAGTCTCACCTTGATTGCCCTTGGGCAGAAACTTGATTTAACCAAAGCTTTCAGGGGGAGTGACCCATTGTCCTCATGCCAGGGAGTCAGCCCAATCTTTTGTGGGAGGGACAAAGGTCTCTGATGGCAAGAGCCTTTAGGGAGAATAACTTCCGACTTCCACATCAGATGCTGGCAAATGGTTACTAACGTTTGCTTGATATTTTGGAGAAAATATAATTGTGGAAAAGTCCTCTCTTCATCCCACAAGAGACCAATGACTTCATGGCAGTCTCCTTGGTCTGGTATTTTGGTTGGTTCAGGCCTGTGGCAGTTACAGAACCTCCTGTCAGCTTGTGAAGGGGTGGAGTCTAGCCTGTCAACCAGGTCGCAGTTCGATGACCTCATTTGGAGGCATCTCAGAGATAAGTTACTCCCTGGAGACCAGATATACTCACACTTTCTGCTTCATCTCCCTGCAGACAAGACGCACAGAGCTACGTGAGAGCCCTGAAGCTCGAGGACCCGCATGGAGACGCCTGCCAGCGTTGAGATGCTTCCACTGCCACTGGATCCACAAGACTTTCCACCCACTAGCCTGTGATCTTCCTGCATTCAGCATCATTCCGTGTTTTTCGAGAGTCTGAAGAGAAATTTTTAGATTGGTAGCAGACATATGGGCTACTACAGGACATATTCACTTGGTCTGGACTGGGCTGGGAGGTTTTCTCAAGACACAATGGATCTTTTATAGGAAGCTCTTTCTTATACACATCTGAGTGTCTATGAATTTGTTTCTCTACTCAACCCAGACTAACGCAAGGTAGGAAAGTGAGATCCTTGCCACTCCAGGTTGGGTGAGAGAGTTTGCTTGTCTTTAGATATTTGGGCTCACTCGGCCGTCACGTGATGAATTGCGGCTAGTTTAAAATGTTTGACTTGCTACTCCCCGTCAGTGTCACTTTGAGGACGATAGAGAGTGCCATTAAGGCACAGCCAGGTGGCATGGGCCCCGACCCTACTTGTGGACAGTCTTCATCTCTGCCACGTGAAAAGGAGATGCCTTGGGCATACTGAACGTGGGTGGCTTTGGGGCCCTCCCTTCCCAAGACCTGACCCATCACTCTGATTCACTCCCTCAGTGGAGAGCATTCTGCACCAGCGACTTCAATGAGGTGGTGATTAAGGACTGCAGAAGCAGCGTTTTTCAAAGTGAAACTTTTTTTCTTCTTCTTCCTCTGAATGGAGCAGGTGTCTGGAAGCCACAGTTGTGGGAACGAAAGGATTCCATGACTCACGGTTTTCCTGTCATTAAGCTCATCCACTCTCCGGAGAAGGGCCCATGCACAAAATAATAATAGCTCTAGCTCCCACCGGAGTCCCTGGATGGTGCCAATGGTGGACACACTGGGAAGTTAGCCCAGAGGCTGGAGGTTCAAGCCCACTCAAAGGTCCTGGAAGAAAGCCCTGGAGGTCTATCCCCCCCAAAGCCAGCCATGGGCCAGCCAGTGGAGCACAGGCCTGCTCTGACACCCAGGGCTTCATCAGAGCCACCAGCAGCTTCCTTGTCTTGCTTCATCATCCCACTCGGGGGACATGGTCCTGGGTCCCAGAGCAGGGCCGTGATCCGTGCAGCCTACTGGTGGAACCCAAGAAGGCCTCTCCCCTGAACCCAGAGCAAGCCTCTTCGGCCCAGGCTCACCGTCCTTGCACCTGGTCCTGACAGAGACCCGGACGATGAGGGAGAGGGACCAGATGAGACGAGATGTCTGTAAGGAAATCTCACTGACGACAACGTAATGTCGGCTAAGGCTCTGTGCCAAGGGCTCCCCGTGCATCTTCAGGACAGCCCTGGCCTTCAGTTAAGGACACCAGAAATGGACCCGGTCTGCACCGGTTGGATCCAGAGGACACGGCACTCCGGCACTCTGGCTGCTGAAGATAGCCTGCCTGGAGCCCCTGACCTGGGGCAGGAGTCCCCACCAAGCCTGCTTCCTTCCCTCTAGGGATCTCTGCTGCCTCCTCCTTGGCAAACACCAGCGGGCAGGCACCGTTTGCAGACCCCGCACCAGGTCCAGCCAGGTGCTAAGTGAGTGACCTGTGTGAGCTCACTTGACTCGTGAGAAGACTGAGGCCCAGAGGGAGGAGGCCCAAGATTTCTCCCCCGACACTGTAGAGTTGACTTCCCTTCATGCCCATCCGGGGTGTGTTGATGGGAAGCCATGCTCCCCAGAGAGTTTCCAGGGCCTGCTTTTCTGGAAGCAGATCACCAGGCCTGTCTTCCAAGATGCCTCTGGCTGGACTTGACCCTCTGGCCTTTGGGCCCCCTGCATAGCCATCTGTGCCGCCTAGGAACCCCGCCCTAGATGAACCAGTAAATGGAAGAGCCAGGTGTGCCACCCCGGCCGGCTGGCTCCCTAACCTGCAGCCTCAGCCACCTCAGTTCACTGTCTGGTCAATGTGTCTGATGGCTCTTGCTACCTCGTGTCCTTCCTTGAGATTTTACAGTCCAGTGTCGTTGTTCACCCTTCGTCTTCAAAGAGGGGGGCACAGTCTTGAATCTCCAATGTCCTGAGATGGTCCTGCAGGGAAGTAGAGTCAGATAGGGGCAAACTCTGTCAGTGGTGCCCAGACGACCCAAATCACTGCTCATGTGACCGTACGCCATGCCCAGTCCTCCCATTTCTGACAGCTGGCCCCAGTGGGGGATCTCAGATGCACAGGCTGAGTCCTCTTCTTTATGGGATGACTCCTGAGCTCTGGGATATGGACTGGTGCTCCTTCCTGAGGACCGCTGGGAATGGGTCCCTCTGAGAAGCTGTTTCCCAGGATGGCCTTGGCAGCCCTGGCCCCAGAGCGGTGCGCCCTGACCTGTGTTCCTGAGAGACACGGGCTGCTTCCGCTCCTTGGAGAGAACAGAGCTGCAATCTTCGTTGGGCATTTTTCCATGTCAGCAATCGAGAAGCAAAATCAGCCCAAAGGATGGTTTAATTGCAATATATTTTTTTAATCGTGCTTTTTCAAGGGCGGGGGGAGTTCCCCACCCCTTCGTTTTCGAGCGTCATATGGTCTCCGCTCATTCTGCCTCATTCAAATCCGAACAATCACATTCATCATCACCACAGAAACCTGCCATTCACGCGGCTGCTCTGCAAGGGCCCGTGGTTCGCCTCAAATGTTCCCAAGTAAGCCCAGAGCATGCAGTTGAACCCCCGAGGAGTGAGCGCCACTGAGGGGGATGCTCCCACAGCCCCCAGGGCTCCTGAGAGCCCCCCCCTGCTCCCCCAGTCCTAGGAACAGACAGAAAGTCGGCAGAAACGGGGACCAAATCGGAAGTCCCATCCCCAATGCCAACTCTAGCCTTCCGCAGGGCATGGTCCTTTCCCTCCCTGGGCTCCGTCTCCCTCTGCACTGCCAGTTCATCAGGCCGGAGCAGGGATGACACCCAAGGAGGCCTGGCCTGCACCGCCCACTCCCTTGCCCACGGCCCATCTCTCAAATGACCCCGGACTTTTGCCTGGCGCACAGAGCCCTTCTATCCTTCCGGCACAGCCCTCTGGGCATCTTGCACTTGTGATAGAGGCAGCCTGTGGCCCCCTCGGAGCTCTGGAATCTTCCGGGCCCTCTGAAGATCAGCAAACCCTCTCCGAGGGACTTCCGTGGGTCAGGCAGGCTTCAGAGTGCTCTACTTGACCACTCATCTAATGCACACCACGGCCTCACGGGCGTCACGCACACAGAACGCCCAGACGGATGCTTCACTCAGCCAAGGTTAAATAAAGCAGACCAAACAGCCCATTGCCATTGGGTTGATTGGGGGGGGTCACAGCGCCCCCACAGGTTTCCTAGTGGTACTGCACCGCATTCTGTGGGCTTCTCAATGGTTGGGATCTTTTTTTTTTTTTTTTTTTTTTAACGTATGACATGCCAATTTGTGTTTACATGCCAACTGGCTTCTTGATCAGCAGTTTATACATGGTCTGTTTTGCGGCCTCGCTGGCTGTCCCTGCACTGTCGGCACTGCCCTCATTGACACCCCTAGTTCTCCTGGCCAGCTCATCTGCGCTTGCAGGTGAGCGTGGCTTGGCCCTCACTACTGACTGCACCAGGGAGCGCCGGCTCTCTGCCCGCCCCAGTGGGTCCGTAAGCCTGTGGAGTCTCTGTTTCCTGTCTTTTGGGATTCCTTCACTCTCCAGACAGGAAGAGACAGGAAGCGCTGGGTCTTGGAAGACTGTGAGCTGCTTTCCACAGAGTCTACCCGCCGGTCCAGGCTGCAGGATCTTATCTTTACGAAGTGTGTACGTCCAGTGACCGGCAGGCGCCCGTGCCCTGCAAGCCCCGTATCCCATTTCTGCAAGTTGTTTGTCCAAGAATCCTCCAGAACTGTATCCCCTGTGTGCTATGTTAGATAGGAGTAGCTACCTAGCAAATGAAAATCCGTACCCACAAAGGCCCACCCTGTGCCCATACACGCAAGTGCATGCGTTCCCACATGCTCTCCCACCTCCACGTCACGCACATAGCGACGAGGCAGCACTCACAGATGCGGGTTGCTCTGAATGCTGTTGCAGAATTGTATCTATCGTGGCATTTTTATCACGTGGTCCTTGGGAGCCCTGGTGGTGTCGGGGCTCACGAGTTGAGCCGCTCACAAGACCGGCAACTTGAGTTCCATCAGAAACCCACAGCGAGTCCCTGTGAGTTGGCGGTGAGTCTGGGTCGGGATGTGGTGGCCGACCTACATTCTTGTAGCCTCTCGGTGTCTTCCCTGACCTTGGTCATGACTCCCCACGCTCTGTCTGCTGTCTCCCTCTTCACCAGAATTAACTCCAATCTGTTATCTATCCAGTGATCCTCTCTCTTTCCCATGGCGGGGACCACCAAAGAAAGCCGTCGTCTATGTGTAGACTCCTTCTGGACTCCTTATAAAAGTAGTGTGGTAAACTGTCCCTTTACAAAGGACTTATTTCACTCTGCATGACGTCCTGCAGATTCATCCCTGCCATCCTCCCTGCACTCATTATTACTCTTCGTCATTGCCTCTCACCCCCTGCCACTGAGATGAGTCGTCCTCACCGTGACCCTGCAGGACAGGGGAGAACTGCCCGAGACTAACTCTTTACAGGAGTGGAAAGCCTCATCTTCCTCCCAGGGAGCTGCTGGTGGTCTCAAACCACTGACCTCGTGTCTGGCAGCCCACCCACTATGTCTCCCCACATTTTGCTTGTCCTTTAAGATTTAGAGTCATTTAAGAACTTTACCAAAAGAGTCAGAAGAGAACCTATAGGCTGCTGCCACAGTCCGGGTTCTCTACATGGGAAAAAAAAATCAGTAGTGATGCTTGTGTGTGTGTGCGTGTGTGTCTATTTATTTAAAATGAGAAAACAGGTCAAACCGTTGGAGAAGCAGACGAGTCCAAGTGCAGGCGAATTCCAAGTCTGGGTGTCAGCTGTCAGACTGGGGCTTTTCCTTACTCATGGAGCTTCAGGGGCTGATGGACTCAAATTAGCAGGAAGATGACTGTGGGCTGAGATGAATGAAGCCCCGGTTGCCAGGTGAAATGGCAGGTTGTAGATGACTGGCAGGATGGGCAGGCACTATGGCGGACTGTAGGTGACTTCCAGGGTGGACAGGCACTATGGTGGGCCACTGGTTCAAGTTCAAAGAACTAGAGCTGCAAGGTCAAGACCTCATAAAAAAAACAAAAACTTTTCTGTTTCCCCTCCCTCTCTGCTGTCAGGAGAGTCTGACCCACAGCGACCCCACAGGGACTGCCTGTCCCGCAGAACTTCCCCTGTGGATTTCAGAGACTAGAATGGTTTGTGAGAGTAGAGCTTCCTTGAAGCAGTTGTGATTTCGAACTTTCAACCTTTTGGTGAGCAGCCCAGTGTATAACCTATCACCACACAGGGCCCCTCACGCTTTCCCAGAGTGTCCACTTAGGTTAGATGCAAGACCGGCTTCAGAGGAAACGTCCTCTCAATGGCGTCAGGGTGGTGACTTGGGTAGGATGTGGCCTCTCGGGCTGATCTTCTTACATCTGATTGGCTGTGGTTGCACTGTGTTCCATTAGGCCGTGGGGGTGGGGTGGGGGGTGTAGGATTTGCTGTGTGTTAACTGCCAAACCACGGCCAACGTGACACCATGTCTAACCATCCCCACTAGGGGGACAGACACTTTTTTAGAGATTAGACACTGACCAGGGTCCAGTCCCTGAAATACAGAGCTAACTGGAAAGCCCAACAAGAAAAAGACAGATAATCCGATCCCCAAAGGAAGACGCTTCTCCCACGACACTCGGATGGACCACAGGCACACGAAGAGATGCTCACCGTCCTCAGGGAGCAGACTCTGCCATCGAGCTGACTCCAAATCACAGCTCCCGTGGCAGACGTGGCAGAACTCCCCTTTGGGCTTCGGGGACCGTCCACCTTCCCAGGACCACACAGACGGTCCCGCCTCTCTCCGGCGGAGTGGTTGGTGGGTTTCAAGGGCCCACCTTGCAGTGAGCAGTCCCACCTTACCTGATAGTGCTTCCCGGGCACCTTCATTAGGCCACTGTTGTTGTCAGGGGCCAGGTCAGGGACTCAGCTCTTCCTTGTAGGTGCCCCACTCCCCTCCCCAGGGGTTGCCTCCATCCTCTGTGTCTGTGCTGCGCGGCTGATAATTCAGAAGTGGTTTAGTTTAGAACCCATGCCATGAGAGCATGGTTTGACTCACACAAGAACCCCCTAGTTCAAAGCAGAATTGCTCCTACAGTCATAGGGGTGAGGATGCCAACACCTGCTATGGAAGGATATAGTTCAGTCCGTGACACTGCAGCCCTCTGAAAACGCCGCCCCAACGTCGCAGTTAGTCTATGAAGCTGCCGATGGAAAGGGTGGGAGTTCAAAGCCACCCAGAGATGCCTCAGAAGAAAGGTCTGGTAAACTGCTTCCAAGAAACTCAGTCCTTGTCAACCCACTGATGGATCACAGCTCCACTGTGATGAACCAGAGTAAACTTGATGGCCCCGGGTTCAGATGGCATGCATTAGGAATTGTTGCTGTTCAGTGGTGTGTTGGGCAGGGTGGCCTAGGGAAAGAAAAACCAGGACACATGTATATGTATATACACATATATACATACACATACATACATAGTATATATATTTATACAGCGAGAAGGAGATGGTCATTTGACCTCCACTCAAGTACTTCCTCAATGCAAGAACACTTTGTTCTATTAAATTCGCATTCCTTCATGCTCACCTTCCAGACACGGTCCCTGAAGACAAAGATGTGCACAAACAAATGTGGTAAAGAAAGCTGATGGTGCCCAGCTATCAAAGATATAGCATCTAGAGTCTTAAAGACTTGAAAATAAGCAAGTGGTCATCAAGCTCAGAAGCAACAAAGTCCACATGGAGGAAGCACATCAGCTGTGTGACCACGAGGTATCGATGGAAGCAGTTGGAGACATCGAGACATCGAGAACGAAAATCATCATCGCATGCCCACCTTCCTGATATGATCACTGAAGACAAATGTGTCCATAAGCAATTGTGGTGAAGAAAGCTGATGGCAACCAGCTATGAAAAGATACAGCATCTGGGGTCTTAAAGACTTGAAAGTAAACAAACGGCCATCTAGCTCAGAAGCAACAAAGCCCACCTGGAAGAAGCACACCAGCCTGTATAACCACAAGGTGTCGAAGGGATCAGGTATCAGGCATCAAAGAACTAAAAATTATATCATTATAAATGAGGGGGATTGCAGATTGGGGACCCAAGGTCCATCTGAAGGGGAAGCGACATTCCCTTCAGAAGGATCATGGGCAGGCAACGGGTCAGTCAGAACCCAGTGTAGCAACAATGAAAAATGTATTTTCCTCTAGTTCTGAAAGGCTTCTTCCCTCCCACTATCATGATCTGAATTCTACCTTATAAAACCGGTTAGACCAGAGGATGTACACTGGTACAGACAGGAACCGGAAACAAGGGGTATCCAGGACAGATGATTCCTTTAGGACCATGGGGAGAGTGGTGACACCAGAAGGATGGAGGGAGGGTGGAGTAGAAAAGGGAAATGATTATAAGGGTCTACATATTACCTCCTCTCTGGGGTCTGGACAGTGGGGAAGTGGGCGAAGGGAGACAGCAGACAGCATTTGAAAGGACAGAATTATAATATTTTATAAGTTATCAAGGGTCCATGAGGGAGGGAGGAGCGGGGAGGGAGTGGGAAAAAGGAGGAGCCAATACCAGGGGCTTAAGTGAAAAGAAATGTTTTGAGAATGATGCTGGCATCCAAGGTACAAATGTGCTTTGCATACTAAGGATGTATGGGTGGATTGTGCTAAGAGTTGTATGAGCCCCCAATAAAATGATTCTTTTTAAAGAGCTAGTTAGCCCATCCAGCAGTACAGAGAGTTCAGTTCAACTCACTTCCACGGAACAGTTAATACATTGGAAATCCTTCAACTCAAGTGGGCTGCTGGGTCAAGGTCAAGGAAGCAGACTGCAGAGTCCTCGCGTGGGCAAGGCAGACAGAGTCTGCCTGCAGGAAGCAAACAGCAGGGTGGGTCACCAACAGTCAGGAGCTCAGGAGCTTAGTGACGCAGGCCCAGATGGGATATGGAATGCACGGTGACAGGCTCCCCCAGCCTCAAGCTCACGTGATGTGCACGCCAGCAGGGTGACGAAGCCGGTCT
>PVJH01047970.1:0-11043 GCA_004026705.1 Nesogale talazaci | reverse complement strand
TGGGCTTGGCAGTTCAAATCCGGCGGCTGCTCTCAGGAGCGACACTGGGTAGCGCCCACGACCACCAGAGGCAGTGATGCCCACAAAAAAAAAAAAAAACTAAACTGGAACAACTTTTGGATGGGTCAAAGGAGAGATCAAATGACCAGATATTACATTTTTACCTATTTCTACCATGATGGACTTTACAGGGCTCTCTGTCTGACAGCAAAGACTGTTCCTATCCCTCAACTGGTCAGCGGGGACTCACCTGAGGATTCCTCTATGGGGGATCCTGCAGAAGGATGCTGAGCTTCCACGGTCATCCAGACCCTTCTGCACATCAGCCGGTCACAATTGCAGCTCTGAGAGCTGATTTGGAGTATATATTACCTACAATCCTTGGATCACACCGGCTGCTGCGCTTCTTCCATGTGAACTTAGTTGGTGCTTCACTTAGATGGCTGCTTATTTGAAAAACAAGCCTGTAAGACTCCAATAGACACTATTCTTTTTGACAGCTGGGAGCCATCTCGTTTCCTCACCACACTGTGCAATGGCACCCGTACCTTCAGTGGTCTCTTCATGAAGGTGAGTACCGAGCAGCTGCATGTCATAAGAACCGAGTGTTCTTGGGCTGAGGCTAGAATGAAGTGTGAGCCCGTATCCGAGTACCCAGCCTCTGGCAGGCACAATTGTGCAGTGTTAATCAAAGATGATAGTAAAGGCACAGAGACTAAGGAAGAGAGAAATGATGGAGTCGGGCACATTTCATGATAGCACGCTCACCTCAGCCCCGACTGGTGCTCCACGTGGAGAGAGAGAATGAGGGTGGAGGAGAGGACATGGGGAAAGGAAACAGGAAGGAGAGGGAGAGGAGTTGAGGGAGGAAGGCAACCAAGAGGGTGAGGGCAAGACAGCGAGAGGGTGAGAAAGGGCCAGAAAACTCCTTTATTCTGACCCAGCCTTTTGGAGTCCTCTAATTACAGGTAAAGACACACATCACAGGAAACGGCTATGCTACAGGTTAATACAGCCATGGGGGATGATCTAGGGGCATATACGTTATAGGAAAAGGAGGTTATTGGGGTTCCCACGGAGAAAGCTTTTTAACAATTTAACAACATACTGCGACGTTTTAAAAATTAAATCTATTGCAATATTATTTTTGCACTCTATGAAAATTTGTCTTGCTCCATAGAGACCAAATTTTTTATCAAGGACGCCCCCCACCCCACCCCCACCCTTCACGCCCTGGTCAATGGTGTCCCACTTAAAACCTGGTCGCTTTACCCATGTGACAAAATGGGTGGATTTAAGATTCACAATGTCTATAGCCTAAAGTTGGTGGCCTTTGGGCTGGAGACTTGATTTAGGGGAAGTGATCCGTTGTCCTAACAGCAGGGAGTCAGCCCTCTCTTGTGGGAGACACAATGGCCTGTGGATAGATGAAAACTTTAGGGAGAATAATTAAGCTTCTGACCTCCCACCAGATGCTGGCAAACAGTTACTGATATTTGCTAATATTTTGGAGAAGATATTATTGTGGAAAAGTCTTATCTTCATCCAACAGGCCCAAGATCTACTCATACATCTGTGGTTTGCATATATGTCTGGTTCTCCTTAGAGACGTCATTGTCATTTTATGTACGAGAACATTATCAACGATCTCCCTCAGGCATAAAGTGCCATTCGTTAGTGTCATTCATTTAGCCGGTGGCATAGGATTTAAAACACAGTTGAGAAAGGGGAATTCTACAAGTCTGGGTTGGCTAGGAACCATAATATATGAATTGCTGACATGTGCAGATTAAACTTTTAAAGGGCTGGACACAATTTACACACAGGATGGAAGATGGTAGTAGGGGCAAAACTTTCAGTCCCATTCATTGACAACAGTAGAATCAAACCCTTCAGATTAATGCAAGCCATAATAAAGCAAGCAGGGCATTAAAATGGTTAGTCTATGGTAGGTACTCCAGGCCAATCATTCTTGGGGCACCCTCAAGACAAGAGATCTGAAACAAAGTCCAACAAGTCATATCCTTCTGCTTCACACACAAGCACGTTTCAGCCTTACGTCCCAGACTACAGATGAACTACCACCCTTCTCAAGATGACTGGATTATTGAATTGTATGATGTATCCATTATAGCTAATTTTTTTTAAGTATCAAAACGCTTATTCAAGGCCTCAACAACAAAAAGGACAATCATTCGATTCAAAAATAGACAGATCGGACTGAGTCCCGGTGGCGTAAGTGGTTGAGTGCTGGACTGCAGGCCGCGGGCTTGGATTCAAATCCAGCGGCGGCTCTCAGGAGCAGCAGCGCTGGGTAGCGCCCACGACCACCAGAGGGCAGCGATGCCAAAACAAAACAAAACAAAACAAAAAAAAGGTCATGAACAGACACTTCACCAAAGGAGAGACCCAGGAAGCCACAAAGCATTAGCCATTCGTGAGATGTAAATCAAGCCAACCAAGAGGTCTCTCCTCACCTCAGCAGAACCCTCAACATTGAAAAGAAAGAAAAGGAAAGCACAAGGGCTGGCCAGGTGCGCAACCCGGAGCCTCATCCACTGACGGTGGGACTGTGGGAGGGATGGTGCAGCCCTTGTTGAAAACGACATGGTGCTTCTTCACCCAACAGAAATCCCCTGTGATCTCGCTCTTTGGAATAGATCTTGGAGACATAAAAGCCATGGCACGAATGGTTACATACACACCTGTGTGCCTCACAGCACTGCTCACCCTGGCAAAAAGAGGGGCGTGACTTTCTCCCTGTCCGCCACTGTTAAGTTGTCACCTGATGCCTCGTGACGTCAAACTGTTTCCACGCGCACTTCCTAAAGGTGAGGTCACTCCTACCCAACCACAGTTGAATAATGACCCACATCAGAGAGTCTTACCGGGGTGTAAAGCCAGGTTCTTGTCCAATCTGCAGGCCAAGAGTCCTCTGAAGATCCTCTGCTGCAGTGAAAACGTTTCTGCTCTTGTTTTCCTGGTTTAAGATCCAGCCTACGATCTCTCCTTGCAGGGCGTTGACCTCTCTAGTTCAGGGCATCAATTCTGAACCCATGTTTTTGTTTGTTTGTTTGTTTGTTTGTTTTGGGGGCATCACTGCCCTCAGCTGGTGGGAGTAAGAGGCCCAGCCTTTTCTCCGTGGAGCTGGAATCAAACCTCCATCCCAGTGGGCCGCAGTCGCGTGCACAACCACTACACCACCGGGGCTCAGCCACTGAACCCATGTTTTTTTAAAAACAAAACTATTCATCTCCCAACTGACAACGAAAAACTTTTCTGCTACAACCCAGAACCCAGGATAAAGCGCAGCCTGTATCTGCTTCTGTGGCCCCCCCTAGGTCTTTCCAAGGAGCCCTGGGAGCAGCGTGGGTTAGACTTAGCGGCTATCCGCCGGTTAACCACCAGCTAGGTCAGCAGTTCAAAACCAGCAGCTCCTCAGGAGAGGATGGAAGAGAGACTGTTCTGGAAAGTCCCGGCGTCACGGAGTCAGATTCCCCTGGATGGCAGTGAGCTGAATTTCATGGGTGGCTCTTTCCAGCGCTCCCCGGGTGGGGGAGGGTGGCGGCATCCCCCCACTTTGGGAAACAATAGCCCCAGAACTTTTCCTGAACCTCTCTTTGTTCTTGATCCCAGCATCTTTCAAGCATACCAAACCAATCTCACTGCCATCCAGTCTGTTCAGAGTGACGGTGGCCCCCTAGGACAGGGTAGAAGCCCCTGTGGGTTTCTGAGACGGTAACTCTTCACAGGAAACAGAAAGCCTCATCTCCCCATGGAGAGGCCGGTGGTTTCCACTGAACTGCTAGCCCTGCGACTTCACTGCCCAATGCATAACCCACCCGGGGTGGTGGTTGCCCGTTGGACTGCTAACTGCAAGGTCAGCACTTTGAAACCACAGCCACCACCACCCCCCACCCCGTGGGGGAAAGGCCAGGTTTTCTGTACCCACAAAATGTGACCGTCTCAGACACTCGCCGGGGCAGTTCTACTCATTAAGAGTCCAGACCCGTTATCTTGTAGAAGCATCCTTGAATTTGTGATGGCGTAATGATTCCTCTTCAATCCACAGTGCCTTTTGGGCCACGATGCCACTGACGGGACTCCATGGCCTTCTCAGTGAACCCCGGCCACCACGGCATTGGTCTGCCCCCTGCTAGTGACGTGAACCACCAGCCTCGGGTAAGCTGGACCCTGCTGGGTCTCTCCTGGTCAGCTACGGTCTTACCCTCTGTAACTCGTCAGATTAATGTCTTACCCCATCTGTGGAGGGATTCTCCAAGACCTCGCACATATCTTGTTTCTCATCAAACTTTAATCTGCTAGTCAGAACACCAAGTGATTCTTTTCCTGAAATGACTGTTACGACCGCGTAAGCGGTCATCTTTGCCAACACCGTAACTCAGAGCTCTTCCGTCCCCCTTCCTCCTTCGTGGTCCAGCTGTCACGAGCATGCGAGGCAACTGAAGATGCCATGACCGCTCAGACACTTCCCCGGACTCAAGCGACATCTTCGCTCTGTACCATTTGAGAGACCCCTTTTGGAGCCCACCTGTCCGTTGCAACACATCGCCGCATGACTTGATTGCTGCATCCGTGAACGTGGATTCGTGGGGTTGCGTCAAGTAAAATCCTTGACAACTTTGGTATTCTCTCCATTTATCATGGTGGTGGCCAAATGGTGCTTTGGGCATCTCGTTTTGCTACATATATTAGTTGGCTACCTTCAGAAAGAGCGTTCTCGCATCAGGGTGGGGTGGGGTGGAAACCTTAATAATACTTATATAGAATGCAGAATGCAAGGGGAGAAAAGGCCTAGGCTATGTTCCCAGTTGGACATTTTCGACCTAGTTTCTATCCAGTCCTTGGTGACCCAGGGCTTGTGCTGTGTATAGATTTCTGGGACTTTAGACTTTGTCCTCTCGAGAAGGCCACACAAGGACACTATGTGGAAACCCCACTAAGGGAACCGGGCTTCACCTCAAACTTGCCTGTGGCAGCTTTAAGGAATTGACATGCGTCCTCGTATTTCCATCTGAAATGCCCTTGTGTGAGAAGAAGCAGACAACTGCTGTCCTCGGGTTAGGGAAGTGGAGGTCATTGAACTTGGGCTCCTATCTCTTGCTTTGAGAGTGCCCAGTGAATGGTAGCCTGGAACAATCATATAGTTACTATTTTAATGCTTGCTTTGCTTTCTTATGACATCTGTTAGTCTAGTAGGCAGTAGCTCTGCCTTTGTGCATGTGTTATTCAACGCCTTATCATCAACCTCCATTGTTTGTGTTAATAGTGCGTTTTCACTTAAGTCAACAATTTGTGTAAAGCAGTCCGTAGCTGGCCTATACTTGTATAATTTTCTTTTCTCAAAAGTGTTTTAAATTCTACACCATCGGCCTAATTAATAACACTATTCACAAAATTACCTTAGATACCAGAGGGATGATTTATAATATTCTCTATCATAAAATGATGATATCTCTAAAGCGAACCAGAGACATATGTAAGCCATAGATATATGAGTGGATTTGGGGACCACACTTCATTTTAGCCCCCATCTAAGAACAATTAGCTCTGGTGACCTGGCCCTACTTTAATATTCACCCTGATAAACAGAACACTGCAGATGGGGTGCTTTAGGGAAAAAATGGAGTGATTTAAAAAAAAAAAAAAAAAAACAGATGGTGCCTGACTATAAAATAGCACCCAGGCTTTAAAGGTTTCTCTTCAAACAAGCAGCCATCTAAGTGAGGTGTCGACCAAGTCCACATGGAAGAAACAGCCCAGCCTGTGTGATCCAAGGGTTGTGAATCACAAAACTCAAATCTGCAGAAGGGAACGCTGTCAGTGATCAAATTATGGACACATGGCTTTGTTGAAGGCTACAGATGGCAGTGGATGTCCAAAATCCCTCTTGAAGGGGCCCCACATGGATTAAGCTTTTGGTAAATACTCTCTGACCATAGTCCAGGGGTGTGAAAAGCCTTGCCAACAGGCAGAGATCATTGTATTTCTAAACAGAGACGATTGTAAAGTTGGTTATGGCAGATGCAGTTAGGCTAAAATGTAGTACCTTATCATTGGAGCTCTCTCTCGACCCATTCTAGAGTTGTTTCTGTTTTTAATGGTTTCTGGTTTCTTTTCGACTGAGTTTTTGTTTTGTCTAATCATTGTTGTTGAATTTTGCTTGTTGTTGGCTTCCTGTTAGTGTTTTGTATGCTTTTCTGTACATCAAATCCAGGACAGGTAGATCTGTAGAGACAGTAAGTGGGTTGATAATTGCCAAGGAACAAGGCGGGAGAGGTTAGCGGGGGGAAATGGGAAGCTCACAACAATGATCAGGAGGAGAAATTGCTCTGAAATGGATGGTGGTCAGGATTGCACAGCTCTCCTTAATGTGCTTGAACAATTAAACTGCATGATAGCGAAGCATATGCCAATAGCATGCCTTTAAAACACAAATAAATCAGCCGGCGCTATATCCACTCTCTGTTTTTGCTTCTTTGCTTCTCCCCACCCCACTCCCCACCCTTTCTGGAATTGGGAGTTTGTGAGGCAGCTTATAAAATCAGTACAAGTGGGCTGAGTCCCGGTGGCGTAGTGATTGTGCGCGGGACTGCGGCCCACTGGGACGGAGGTTCAATTCCAGCAGTGGGGCTGGGCTTCCTATTCCCACCACCGGAGAGCAGTGATGCCAAAAAAAAAAAAAAATCAGTACAAGTGAAACCTCTTTTTAGAAAGTAAAACAATAACCCCTCGGTGGTCTAGTGGCGTCTGACTGGGACAGGGGGCCCTGTAGGACAGAGCTGATGTGGCCCACAGGGATTCCAAGGCCGTAATCTCTGTAGAAGCAGGTTGCCACATCTGTCTCCCAGAGAGCAGCTGGCGGGTTCAGATGACTGCTGGCCACCTCAAATGGAAGAAGTCCAAGATGGAGTGTGTAATTTCCCCTCCCACCTCCCCTGGCCTTGGCTGCCCACATAAAATAACCACAGACACA
This sequence comes from Nesogale talazaci, assembly GCA_004026705.1. NCBI lineage: Eukaryota > Metazoa > Chordata > Mammalia > Afrosoricida > Tenrecidae > Nesogale > Nesogale talazaci. The sequence continues at coordinate 4,046 of PVJH01047970.1, read as the reverse complement.
AAAGAACCTCCCTCCAAAATTTTAAAGCCATAAAGTTCTCTAAACTTCCTCATCTCAGTCAGTGGCAAACTCCTCTCAGACCAAGACTGTTAAGAGTGCGGTTCATGGTCTTTTCACTCTTCAACACCACCACCCAACCTGGGAGCCCACCCTGTGGGCTTCACTTTCAAAATACACCCAGGAGTTAGCACAGACTCCAAGCATCTAATCTCCCATTCCAATGAATACAGAGGTAGTTTCTTACCTGGGCTCCCAGAGGCGGGCCTCTGTTTCTCCATGTATTCTATGTCCAACAGCTAGAGAAGCCCTGCACCCATCGGTGTTGTGTGAATTCTGACTCAGAGCCACCTCTCGAAGGAGCCCCAGTGGCCCAATGGGTAAGCATTTGGCTGCGAATCCAAAGTGCCAGGCTTCAAACCTACCCTTTTCCCCGGGTTGGGGGGGTGGGGTGAGAGACACGGCATGTGTTTCGGTCCAGAGAATGGGCTTGGCAAGCTTCGGGGGGCAGTTCTGCTCTGTCAGGTCAGATCGCCGTGAGTCACAGTCAACTCAGCGGCAGTCGGTGTCAGTTTGGAGGACAGTAGTCCGTGAATTACGAAACTAGGGCTTGGTGGGGCCACGGTCACAGGACTCAGCTGTGAACCCAAACGTTGGCAGTGTGAACCCAATAGCAAGAGAGAACGTTGCGGTAGTCTGCACCCAAGAAGAGTTGATGTGGGACCCGCCTCTGTGGTCCTTCCTACTCTGTCCTACGAGGGTGCTGTGCATGTTGAAATCAACTCGAGGGCCAACAGAAGCAGCCAGAGAGATGCCGTGAGGCCAGGGACCTGATACTGCCCTCCCTCTAGCGAAGCCCTCCAGTCTCACCCGGCACGGAAGCCACCCTGCCGACAGTGGCCTGCAAGGCTGCCCGTGATCTTGTGAGCCTCACGTCAGCTTCCCCTTGCCCACTTGGCTCCAGCCACTCTATCTTATCGACCAGTCTGTTGCCATGGAGTCCATCCGCTCTAACTCCCGGTGACCCCACACAGGGCTGAGTGGGGTATGCTGCATGGGGTTGGTTTCTCAGAGGCACGCCGCCTGGCCTTTTTGCCCTTTCGTGGATGGAGTGGAACTAATGAACATTCCAGTAGCTGCCCACTGTGGCAGTCATGTGCTTATGTTAATTTCATGATTGAGATGCTGGGGTGGAGTCTAGCCTGTTCATCTGGAGATAGCCATTGAGTAGCCAATGAGGCCTCCATGTGGGCATAGTTTCTCCTGAGACTTCTGGGGAATCTCGCGATATTTCCCTGATGGAGATGAGAAGCCATCTTCCCAGTTGTTGGGAGTTAGTCTCCGAGACGATGAACTACGGACAAGACAAGATGGCAGCATCCGAGGAGCAGGAGGAGCCAGAGAAGCCACACGGCCTTACTCTGATGAGACCAGACCTCTGAAGCTGGCAAAGTCATGTGGAGACCCCTGCCAGCACTGAGTTGCTTCTCCCACCACTGGATGCTGTTGATGGGCCCTGAGCCCTGCAAGCGAGGAGCCATGGGGAGACCCCTGCCAGCGCCGGGACTCTGTACCCACTGGCCTGTGACTTCATGAGTCGGAAGGAGACGTTACAGACTGATATTGGGCATATGGGCTAATATCGGACTTATGACTTTGAACTGGACTGGGCTGGGATGCTTCCTCAATGTCCCATTCCTCTTGTATATAAACATTTTCCTTTTATCCATATGTGAGTCTATGTGTTTGTTTCTCTAGTTTGACACCCATGTGTTAATCCCTCGGTGCTACCCAGGAACTCCCCGTTTGCTAGCTGTGCCTTAGACTCACCCGGGTCTTTGCATAGCCCTTGGCGTCTGCTTAGAAGGATCTTCTCACAGAAACCCTCAGAGTGTTTGCAAAGGGTTGCCTTTCCGGGGAGATCTTCACTGATAGCCCTACCTGAACATGCGCCCCCACGTCCCCATCTCCTTCCCAGTTCATTTTCCTCTAGAGCACTCACCGTCTCAAAGACCACACCCACCTCTGCACTAGCACACAGTGCTAACCATCGCGCCCTGGTGACACAGGGGTAACACATTGGGCTGGTAACCCAAAGGACGGCAGTTTGAAACCACCGGCCCCCTTTTCAGGGAAAAGATGAGGCTTTCTACTCTCTTAAAGAGTTGATCTTGGGCTGAGCCCCGGTGGCGTAGTGGTTGCACTTGGGACTGAGGCCCAGTGGGATGGAGGTTCAATTCCAGCTCCACAGAGCAAAGGCTGGGCCTCCTACTCCCACCACCAGGGACAGTGATGCCCCAAAAAACAAAAACAAAAACCAAAAAAACAAACCAAACCAAACAAAGAGTCGGTCTTGGAAAAACACTGGAGCAGTTCTAGAACCTGTCCTAAAGGGCCACTGGGAGTCAGCATCGACATGACGACAGTGAATTTGACCTTAGGTTCGTAATTTGCTTAATAAGCAACATCATCAAATCAAGGCCTGTGGTACTGACTCATTTATTCCAGATAAATGTCCTAGCAGGTGGGTGGTGGTGGTTAGTTACACCCATCCATAGCAACCGTAGGTGGAGCCAAATACCATGGTGCCCAGGCCCATGGCACCCTGTGATGTTGAGTGCAGTGTGAATGGGTGTGTGTTGTTGTTGTTTGAGGCCATTGTTGTCCCTATTGTGTCAGTCCATCTCAGAGCATTGCCTCCTTCTCAATGGCACTCTCTACTTTTCTTTCCCAAGCATGAAATCCTCATCTGAGTGATTGGTCTTTCCTGATGATGTGTCCAAAGTAAGTTTGCTGAAATCTTGCCACCTTGGCTTCTTGGGAATATTCTGGTTGTACTGCTTCTTAGATGGATTTCTTCCTTCTTTTGGAAGTCCACAGAACTTCCTTGTGACAACATAAAGTGAATGTGTCAACAGTTACTAGTTAGTGTTACAATAATGTAGCACAATGAACCACCCCCAAACTCTGTGACTTACAGGAATAATCTCTCTGTCTCTCTCTCTCTGTCTCTCTCTCTCTCTCTCTCTCTCTCTCTGTCTCTCTCACTCTCTCTCTTCTTTCTCTTGCTCACTGTCTTTCTCTCACACCTGCAGTTGGTTGGAGTTGGCAGATCTCTGCCGGGCTTGGCTCCAGGCTGCAGTTTCAGCTCTTCTTCCTTGTGGCTTTCATTCTCCTGTTAGTCTCGCTTTCTGCTGGGGATTTGGAAAGGAGTTGTTGTGTCCTGAATTGAGACAGGGCATTCTCTTCCTACATATTTAGCTTCCTGTCATTCAGGAGAGAGGGAGCTGAGGAAAAACTGTCATTTTGAAATAAGCACCAAAAAGACAGAAAAAAAATGTTTTAACACCATTTCAAAAAATTATTATTTCAGACTTGCCGACAGCAACATTGATTGTTGGGAGTTGTTTTGAAAGATGGAGTGCGACAATGACAGCTCTCCCTCAGATGACAAACACACACACACACACACACACCTGCGGATGCATGCACAGAACAGCACACCAAGTTGCTCTCGAGTCAATTCTGACGCCCTATGACTCTGTGTGTTGCAAAGTGGGCTTTTCCCAGCTGTCATCTTTATGTAAGCAGACCACCAGGTCTTTCTTCCGCAGCACTGCGAGGTGAGTTGGAATCACCAATCGTTTGGTCATCGAGCTCTTGTTATCTGTGCACCCGCCCCCCGCCCCCCCGCCCCCACCAACCCAGGGACTCTGGTGGCAGAGCTTGGGATCTCTCCTCAGGGTGACCGATGAAAACAAGAGGGATGACAGAGGGCCCAGGCTAGACCTTTGCCAACCAACACTCTGTTTACGCCCCAGGGCAAATTGTAGGGGCAAACCCACTATCATAGAGGCAGGGGAGCATCAGCATCCCACTTACCACCTGCCACATGGTGTGCCAGGCTACCCCCTCTTTTCCTTCTTTCTTCCTTTTTTTCAAACAAACGAGGACACTGCAGCTCAGTGAGGTAAACCGCACTGCTATTTCCTGGTGCTGCTACAGAGAGAGCACAAGCAGGTGGCTTTAGAGAATGAAATGTGGTCTCT
>PVJH01047969.1:0-11033 GCA_004026705.1 Nesogale talazaci | reverse complement strand
CAAGTACAGGCTTCATGCCCAGGAACTGCATCTGGATTGGCCCATATAGATCAGGTGAATTCAACTCAGCCAATGGGGTCAACCAGGGTCATCAACCATGCCTCCCCGCCAAAGAATTGAAAAGGCCAAAGGCTGTCATCTGACGTTTGTATCCAGTGGCTCCTTTACAATGTAGGTAGGCTGCTGTCCTGGAGCCAACCGTGTGACTTTACAGAGCAGTCTCCTTGAAGGCAGGCAGGAATGAGGGACCTGTGGTTCCCTGTGTAAACCTGAAATTCCTTCTAACTTTCATAAAGCTCACTTGGATCACAAATCAGGCTTTGGTGTGAATTCTTTCTTGTCTCTCTCAAGAGAACTACCATTATCCTTCTCATTTGTCTTAAGGATATATATTTTAAGTTTCTTTTATTTCTATCATTATTTTTTTTAATATCCAATAATGTTTCAGTGCTATTCAATATGTATGTATTTGTCTTTATGTATCTGTTCACTTTCTAATTTTACAGCATTGTGATCTGAGAAGGTAGGCTATCGGATCTACATTTTTTAATTAGTTGAATTATGTTTTGTCATCTAATATGTGGTCTATTCTTGAGACTCTTCTATATGTGTTGGAGATGGACGTCTACCCTATTTTTGTTGGCCGGGGCAATCTCTAAATGTCCATGGGGTCAACTTTGCAGATTGCGTTGTTGAGATTTTTTGGTTTTTATTGATTTTTTTCATGATGTTCTGTCCTTCTTTGAGAGTAGCATATTGATTTAGTGGCATTAGATTAATTTTCATAAATTCATGTCTGCAGAATTTTTTTTGTTAAATCACTTAGTTGGCCTACAAAGCAAAAGCTTACCTTCAGGTGACAAAAACTAATATGACTGAGATTTAGTTTTAGTAAAAATATATGTGTGTGCATGTATATTTTAAAAGACTTAAATGGGGGAAGTTCACTATTGCAAAAACGAATAAGATTAATCCAAGATCAAAAGTAACATCAACCAATGCAAAATAAAAATGGTAAACGATTTAAAGTTGAACAATGTACTAAAGGGGATAAATAATATTTACATAATTGATTAGCCATCATGTAGTCTTTATACCTGCTGGCAGCGAGTCAATACTGTATCACAGTGACTCCACAGGATAAGGGGAAACTGCCCTCATGGGTTTCCCCGACTGCAACGTCTGAGGTTTTGCAGTTGGCTGAAAACCTAACCACTGAGCCTCCAGTCTCTACTTTTGCTAGAATTGGGTAAAAATGCAGAGAGGGGTTTTCTTATGCCAACTCTCCTCTGGCCAGCAGAGCCTCTTGAGTTGCAAATTACTAAGAATCTACAAAGTTTTATCTAATGTTAGAAAACTTTAATTATAAAACTATTTCATTGTGTTAAACTGCTCTTACAGTACCCATTGAAGTAAAAGAAAAATAATTAACAGACTATGTAACAGATAACTTAGAGATCTTGATACTAAAGTTATACTAAGCTGTTTTGATTAATAAGCATTATTTGATTAATAAGGTACAAAATCAATTAAGCTTTTAAGTAAACAAATCCATATATGCATAATTTATCTAGCTATCATCCAGAAGTAAAAATGACATTTTACCAATATTTTGTTTCATAAGTTTTTTTATGCCAATTTAAGTCAATAGGTTTGTCTTGATTTTTTTTTCCGGCATCTGCCCTGGTGGGGTAGGAAGCCCAGCCTTGCTCCTGGAGCTCTGCTGCTGGATTTGAACCATCAACCCTGTGGGCCGCAACCCTGCACACAACCACTGCACCAATAGGGCTCAGCCCATGATTTTGGTTTTCTCTTTCTGCTTTTCCTCCTCTCTCCTCACAAAGCCTTGCTAGACCGCCCTTAATTTATCAGTGGTTTCGCTGCTCCATCCCTCAATATTTGGCAATTCCTTAGTGACATTGGGCCACATTTTGACGTCAAAGTTGACAGTAAAGAGTCCTTGTATTATCTGGCCCTCCTGATCTAAGGAAGAATAATTTCTCATCTTATCTTGAAGCCTCTGGAGGAAAACTGATGGAGTCTCCCCCTTTCCCTGTTGCCTTCATTACATTCTGGGATGTGGGGATGGGTTCCTTTATTCCTTTGATTATCACTTCTCTATAGTCTCACATCTGGCATTTCTTCTTGGGCTCCCCGCTATCCCATCCTGAGTTCATGTTGGGAATGTGTATTCAGGAGGCAGAGTTTCTCCCTTCCCAGGAGGGTGCAACCTTTTCCAGATCAACACAGTGCCTCTTCTCATTGTAATGTTGGGTCAGCTATCCATCGGAGGACATTAGGACAAGTCTGCCTGTCCCTATTGCACCAATAATTCCAGAGGGCTGCAATCAATGAACCATCTGCCCTGGTGTCTGCCACTGCATTTTTATGGACAGAGGCCCATTTGGAGCCTGCACAGCTGCTAATCCTCTTCCTTTCCTCTTTATTTGTCCACCTGCGGTTTCTCCCCACTCCCTTTATTACTGTACTCCTCCCTTCCTGAACAGCTTAAAGCTTGCTCTCCAGCACAGATAAACATGACTTTCCAGATGCCTCCTCTGGGTGCCCTTAAAGTTCCCCAGGAGTTCTGGGCTCCTGTCTCTTTCTCTCACTTTCCTTCATTCCTCTCCCTCCCGGGCAGCAGCGCAGAGTCTCTGACTCCCTGCTGGAGTCCATGAATCCCTCCAGGGAGGCGCAGAAGAAACCATCTCTTTTCTTTCTCTCTGGCCTAGGCTCGATTAATCTTTGCAGCGAACTTATTATTAATCACCCACTTCTCTTCTCCTAAAAAAAGGATGTCCATTATGGACATCATTTCCACTCAGAAATAATAACTGGGCCCCAGAAATTTTTCTAATTCTTTTGATGGGACAAAGGGATCTTTGAGGAGAGATTTCATTTCTTGAAATTTCCAACTTCAGCACTGGTAGGAGAAGTCTTAACATATCCAATTTCTTGAAAGGGAAATATCTATTGTTTAGGGGGCAGGAGAAACTGCTGAAGATCCCCTTTGCATTGGTTTAGTTCCTTTCTTGTGGGGACAAAGTTGTTTGCTCCTTGGGCAAACGGCTCAGGCAAGGCCAGTGGGAAAATACTGAAGGCTTAACTACGGGAGCTTCTGGTGGACTTAATTGTATGACTCTCCATCTGAGAGAAATTTGCTGACACGCAGCATTCTGAAAAATACCAGTTACTCTCGGTTCCCGACTTCATCCTCCCCTCCTGTCTGTAATTAACTTGGCTAATATATTAATGTTTCCTTGTATGCCCTCCAATAATGATCAGTTAGCCCTTTGTGTGGAAGCCTGTCGTGAGAAGCAAGCTACTTGACAGTGAGTGTAAATAAACATACCTCAAATAAAGTTCTGGAAGCTGGAGTGCATGTTGCTTCAGGATTCCTCCACTCCTCAACTAGATCTTACCTTTTCTCTCTAAGTTTTCACATTGCAGATTCTGCCTTTTCAAACCTGTTCGATTTCTAAGATAGAGCTGTTCTCCATGAATCTTACACTTTCTCAAACCTGGGAAGGATGGAGTCAGTTTCTCAGTCCCCATCTCTCTCTGCTGTGTGGCATGAAGAGGTGACAACCCAGAAGATCCCACAATGTCGATGAGCCATTTTTTTTTCCTCTTAAAGGGGAAACATTCCCAGAGCAGGCTCTGATCTCCTTACCAGCCAGCAGAGGACACAGACCACCTCCTCTTGAGGGAGATGTTGTGAGGTAGCTGAATTAGGGGGTTGTTCCTCTACATGTCTGGGGCCCCCTATAGGAGGTTGGCAGCCAGTGCAGGCTGAGAGACATGCCCCAATTCAAGCCCAAGCCAGGTGAGCTTAAGTTAACCCATGCAGTCCACAAATGCCTTCATCCATACCTCCCAGTTGAAGGCCCTAAAAAGGGCTGGAACCTGGAGCCCACTGCCATGTTTTTCTAGCTTGTTCTCTGATTTCTTCTTGGCCATACCACAGTCTCTATCTCTCTCTCTGGCCTCAGACCACCATGTGGGGGTGGGCAGTGTCATGAGGTTGACTGTGTTCAGTTAACTGTGAAACCTGAAACTTCGCCTTAGCTTTTGCCCATGCTCTGTGTGGGTTCGGCTATTGGGATCATGGCCATCCAGGAGAAAGGGTATTAAAGTAAGTGGGGGAGCTGGAATGAGTCAGAAGACAAAAACATATCACTTTCATATAGAATGGGAGATGTTTACACTACAAGCCAACATTCAGTGGGAGTACAGAGCGCATGAACAGTTCTGAAACTTACTCACAGAAGGAAAGTACCCAAACATGAGAAATTGTGCTACTTCCTGGACTACATTATTCAGCTCTACTTATTAATGTGAGTCAGCCTTTTTCCACATAAAGAGAATTAAGTCCAAGTACTGCTCCACCATGACTGGTGATCATTGGAGTGTGCTTGAGACCGGCTGTCAACAGCTACTGTCCGGAATATGCATCCCTGGCTCATCCCATTCATCCCAGTGCAAGTCATCAGAGTCAATCGGGTCATGACAAAAAATGTGCATAGTTTATTGTGTGTTTGTGTTGTTTATTGTATTGTTGTTTATTGTGTGTTTATTGTATTGTTTGTGTTGTGCAATATGGACTCGTGGTTATGTAAGGTACGTAAACTTAGATTGTACATGTAAATAATTCACAATGCACTTATGCATACATGTAACAAATACATGAATATAAAAAACACTGAGACTTCTATTCGTTATAAAATCCTACTTGGATCACAAACTAGGCTTCGATGTGAATTCTTTTTCATAGGAAGCCAAAAGGACTGAGATATTTCCCATCCGAGAAATCTAATATGCTGCCAGTCATTCGCATAGAGGACAAGAGCCTCACAGACCCAGTCTTCATTGGAAGTAAATTGATGCCAGAACACAAATGGTGAATGAATTGGTGCTTTGGGTTAAATCAGACAGCAATATTTAACCACATTTTGCTTTTCTTTATATCAAGTTCAGAGATTACCTTTCTCAAACCTCAACAGTTCCCCACCCTAGGCAAAGGAGAGTCAGAAGGAATTTCTTTGGTCACATCACTGAGAACAGTTGAAAATGGGAAATGAAAGATGTCAGCTGAAGAGGGAGGAACAGAAGATAGTGGAGGATGATAGCAAGGACATCTACTTACAGTCACATTTTCTCCCTCTGTCTCCTACGCCAGTTGGTTTGATTGTTGTGGTAGTCTCTTTTCACCTCTGGTGTCTGTCTTCCTAACTCTAACAGCTTCAGGTCATTTCTGGGTCCTGCTGGGAGGACATCAGTTCTGTTAAGCAGGCTGACAGAATTGAGGAAGGGACATGTCTTCTTTAAATCCCAGACCATATTGATTCCTCTTGGTACCTAGCAGATCAGTTTAAGCAAACCCTGATCTAAGGCCATGTCCCATGGGTCTCTCAAGAAAGAAGTGGTGCAGACTGTCTTATCACGTATGGGTTTATCAATGCCCTATCATGACATTTTAACCAAAAAATGCTTAAGAAATCAAATTTGTACTCACTTTAGTGAGCAGCCTTTATTGTTCGAATTTTCAAAATAGGTACATAAGGGGTGCACCCCATAGCTGCTCTGAAAGCATTTTATCCCCTAGTTTGCAAAGGCCCTCCTCCACTTCCTCCATGGCTGAGTACTCTGAGTACTATGTTGTCAGCACAGACTGGGTCCCCCACCCCACCTGTCTTTTTCGTGTATTCACTTCATTCATCCAGTGCCCACAGTCCATACTCCAGGCGCATGAGCTGTAGCGATTGTCCTATCAGCTACCAATTGGTGCCCTGAATATGAAGCAGCTTCATGACTTATTTCTCACAGGTGAAATCCTGAGTCCAACCCAGAACTACTCAGAGAACAAGTGACTTATATTGAAGTAAAGATCGGGGGGTGGGGGAGGAGACTGTGTTTGGCTCTTTTAAATTTGGGCAGTTTTCCATTGGCTACATTAATACAGGAAAAGACTGTCAAGACTGCACCTATTAGAGACATCCCTCTTCAAGGACTGAAAGTTAAAGGGAGCCAGTGAGCAGATGACCAAGTACACTGGTTCTCAACCTTCCTTAGGCCCCTGACCCTTTAACATAGTTCTTCATGTTAATCATAAAATTATGTTTATTGCTACTTCATAAATATAATTTTGCTACTGTTATGAATCAGACGACCGTTGTGAAAGGGTTGTTCAACACTCCCCCCACCCAAAGAGATGGCGACCCACAGGTTGAGAGCCATTGACCTAGCATAATGTGATAACTGTCAACTTCAAGTCCCTAACCAGGAAGGGGTGGTACACCTAGGTGGGTGTTACACCTGGATTGGCCCATCTCAGACAGGTAAATTTGATCCAGCCAATAGTGTCGGCCAGTATTGCCTACCATGCCTCCAATGAGGGGGAAGGAGCATGGGAGTGGGGGCGGGGGGGTGCGCTTTTCGCTGGGCTCTTTCCCAGCAATTGCTACACAGTGCAGAGTGCAGCTCTGCCAGGCTGTGGTCCCAGAAGAGCCAGACTGAGGTTCCACAATGGTGCCACGGACTCTGACTAGCTTGTGTCTTTTACTGTGAAACTTGAAACTGCTTCTAACCTTCATAAACTTCACTTGGATCACAAGACAGGCTTCAGTGTGAATTCTTTCTTGCAAGAAGCCAAGGACCGAGGTATATCTGTCCTATGAGAGAGATCTAACGTAACTAAATGGGTCCATTTGGGAGTGGAAGGGGGGAAACACAGCAGTATGGAGAGGGGCTGAGTTTCCACGTTTTTTCCATCAGCACCAAGAGACTAAAGATGAGGTAGGAAAAGAATGGTTTGCTTGTCTGAGGTGAGGGCATTTTGTAGACTCTGAGCCTACTGCCATGACCCTAGCCCATGGGGGGCTAGGACTGAGAGCCAGTGAGAAGTGGACAGCTGGTGTGAGATATGTGTGTGCTCTCAAGATTGAAGCTGATGCCCAATTGATTTAGCATGGATGGCTAGGAATTAAATGATCAGAGCTCAAACAAATGAAAAGATAAATGATACTAAATTGCTATCAACTACTGAAATGTCATGGCTCTCAATTGAATGCACAGAGCGAGTTCCAACCAGAAATGAAGATTCCTCATATTAAGAAACATTCTTGTTTCCTCGGGTTAGGGCTATGATTAAGTTTAAGATCAAGCCCATGCATATATGTGTGTCAATGGTCCACCTTAGAGACATTATCATTCCTGTGCAATATAAGTTAATTTTGGGATATTTTGGTTCGGTACCGTCAAATTGACTCCACCCTAGAACAGCCATGTGCACAACAGAAGGAAACACTGCACAGTCCGGCACCATCCTCCCCATTGTTCCCCTGCCTGAGCCCATCCATGCTGCCAGTGTCAACCAAGCTCATTTAAAACCTTCCTCTTTTATTCTGCTCTTCCACTTGACCAAACCTTATGTCCTTCTCCTGACAACACGCCCAAAGTATATAAGTCAAAGGTAGGCCATCCTTGCCTCTACGAACACATTGACCTTACTTCTTCCAACACAATTTGGTTTGTCCTTTTAGTAGTCCATGGCACTCTCAATTATTCTTTCCAGCACCACACTTCAAATGCATATACTCTTCAGTCTTCCTTATTCAATGTCACAGTCTCACATGCCGTCGACTTCAAAATGACATTTCTGCTCTTCACTATTTTAAGAAGGTCTTGTGATCCAAAAATTATAAACAACAATAATGAAGAATTATTCCCTCTTCATTTAAAGAGGGAATGATGGCTGAGCCCCAGTGGCATAGTGGTTGTGTGCGGTACTGCGGCCCTCTGGCTTGGTGGTTCAAATCCAGCAGCAGCTCTCCAGGAGCAAAGGTGGGCCTCCCACTCCCACCAGAGGGCAGTGATGCCCCTCGAAAAAATATAAATAAATAAAGAGGGAATGAAATTAGAGCTTAAAATCTGAATACCTGGTTTGTAGAAGGCTATGGAGTATAGTGGAAAAACAAAAACCATTTACAAGGACCCCGCATGAATGGAGAATCCCCTCTGATCATAGTCAAAGGATGTGAAGAGACTATTACACAGAGAACATTACAAAATAGATGATGACAGATATAGCTGTAATACCTCATTTGATCTTCATTTTGACCCACTTTAAAGTTATTTCAGTTTTAAATATTTTCTGCTTTGTCTTTGGGGGTTTTCTCTGTTTTGTTTTGTCATTTTTGTTGTTTTTTTGTGTGTATGCTTTAATTTTCTTTTTCTTTTGTAACTATCATTATCTCTATTATTCCAATTATAACTATAATTTTGAGATCAGTGTAAAGAAATCACGAACAACTTGTACACAATTTTTAATGCACATACGCAAATCAGAAAAAGACCCGTGTATGCAGTTCTAAATATCAGTTATTTTCCAGCTTTAAACTTGGAGGCATTTTTAAAAGAGGGTCATTATCTTCAAATCTTGATAGGTCTTAGGGATGCAAAACCTTTCCACCATTCCATGGAATCTTATGTTGACACCCAATACAGTTCTGGTTGTACAAAAATAAATAAAAAAACTCAGTAAATTATTTCACATTTCAACAAAACACATTTTCATATTAAAAAGTGGGTATGACATGGGATTTCTCCTTAAAAAACTTTCTAGATTTTCTAAAAAACTTGAATGTATAAAATGTTTGATAAAAATATTCCTCTGGGGAAAAACTGATGTAAAATTCTTCTCGTTTGTACAAGAATGAAGATAATAGGGCTCAGTGATAAGACATGGTAAATAAACATTTATCAGACTTGGCTTCTATTTCTCTTTTATCAGAGACTGAACTCTCCTCATATTTCATTTCTCCATATTGAGCAGGTAAATCTTACTTAGTTTCTTGCTTAGCTACTTCAGCCTGTTTTTCTATTGCTCCCCCTTTCCCTTTTGCTTGCACTTTTTTTTTTCTGAAGATTCACCCTTTCCTGCTGCCACTTTCGGCTTCCTCTCCACTTTTGCAGGCATAAGCTTCCCTGACAATATGGCTGTTCTCCCCTTGGGCTTCCTCTTCTGCACCCATTAGACCCAGATGGACTTCCTTTTGGGCATCTTGGCTCTGGGGAGTACGCTTGCTAGATGCTTGTGGACCAGTAGCTTTCTCAAAGCTGGGTTGCCTAACCATTGCCACTCTGACTACTACCTGAGCTGCTGGTAGGATTTCCTATATAGGAAATGCAAGAAAGGTAAATGTATAGAGACAGTAACTGGACAAAGAACTACCAAGGTTTATAGCACGGGAGGTTGAGGGGAAATTTGGAGCTAAAAAAATGAGTATGTGTTAGTCCGGATAGACTACAGAAACAAATTCATAAACATGAATATGTATATAAAGGAGAGGTTTATATACAAGAGGAATGGAAAAGTGAGAAAACAGCCCAACCCAGTCCAGTCCAAGCACACAAGTCTGATATTACCCCACATGTCCGATACCCGTCTATAAAGTCTTCAGATTCACGCGGAACATTTAATGACACCAGGACAATCACCAGCCAGTCGGTGCAGAATCTTGTGTATCCATAGTGGCAGAAGCACCTCAGCACTGGCAGGGAACTCTCTGGAGCTTCTTAAGCATCTCAGCACTGGAAGGAGTCTCCATGTGGCTTTTCCAGCTTCAGAGGTATAGCTTCGTCAGGGTAAACCCATGAGGCTTCCCTTCTGGCTCCTCCAATCTGCAGGACTCAAGGCCTATCAGCATGTTGCCTTGTTATCTTGTCAGTAGCCCGTCTCCAAGAGACTGACTTGTCTCTCATCTCCAATTGGAAAATACGTGAGATTTCCCCGAATTCTCAGGAGAAAGCCAAGCCCACACAGAGGTTTCATTGTCTCCAGATTGACAGGCTATATTCCACCAATACACTCCCAATCATAAAATTGACACGAGTACATGACTGTCATGAGCACAGGAAAGAAGAAATAAAAAATTAAAAGAAAGAAGAATCTTGTCTAAAATGGACTGTGGTGATGATTGCACAGCTTTTTTTAAAAAACCCTTTTATTGGAGTCTCATACAACTTTTACAATAGTCCATCCACAGAAAGAATGCAAAGTGGATTAAAGAGTTAGTTAAGTTTAACTTTAACACTACATATAACCCACTCCCAGTGGGACTGACAACAGAAAAATAGGTGAAGGTAGACAGCAGTCCATAGAAGACATGAACAACTATTATAAATTATCAAGGGTTCATGAAGGAGGGAGAGGAGGGGAGGGGGGAAATGAGCTGATACCAAGGGCTGATGTAGAAAGAAAATGTTCTGAAAATGATAATGGAAACAGATAGAACTGTGCTCGACACAATGGAGGTATGGATTGTTATAAGAACCTTATGAGCTCCCAATAGAATATTTTTTTTAATTTAATAAGTACTCATTTGTTTTCTTTTGATCCATTTCAGCTAGTTCTAGTTCTTATGATTTTCTGCATTCTGGAATGAGGTCACTGTATACATGCTACATCTTACTGTTGTTGCTGATTTCTTCTATTCCTTTTTTATGATTTCCTTTATATGGAATCCAGGACAGGCAAACCTATAAACATAGCAACTGAATAAATGGTTTCTTGAGGTGATAACAGGTAAGGTTGGGGGAATAAAATGTTAATAACAGTGAATGCAAAAATGAAAAAAATATTCTAAAATGGAAGGTTGTGCTTATTGCACAAGTCTTTTGATGTAGTTAAGACACTGAATTACATGACATGAGAGTGACATGTTGATAAGTTAATGACTCAGTTAAAAAAAGGTATACCTGTGTCTGATAGGTCACATATCCTTGGGAACTCTATGGAGTCAGTAAGAATCAGAATCAACTCAATTTCAAAGAACAAAACACTATTAAAGATCATAGCTGTTATGTTAAACCATCATGTTAGAGCAATGTGCAATTAAGTTTTCAGAAACACCCCGAGGATGAGTTCCACATAGTAGCCCAGGCACTCTCAAATGACTTGGAAAACGTCAGAGATTCTCGGCTTCTCGGCGCCACCAGGCTCCGTGGAAGGTGGAGTGTACGCAAGTAACTAT
>PVJH01047968.1:0-11019 GCA_004026705.1 Nesogale talazaci | reverse complement strand
CCCCACTCTGGGCAGGCCTCCCGCTGGGACTAGGTAATGGGGTGGGGGGTGGGATTGGATCAGGGGGCCAGGGGGGGGGGGCGGTAGGGGAAGGGCTGAAGTGGAGGGAGGAGAGGGGCGGGGGAGGAGAAGGAAGGGAAGGAGGACCAGGAAGCTGGAGGAGAGGGCAGAGCAGGAGGGCAGTGCCTGTCCCCCAACTCTCCTGACCCAGCCCCACCACACCCCCTCTCACCCTGCCCGGGCCCGGAAGTCTGAGACTTCCCTCTGGAAGACCCCAGCACCCCTGCCGCCCAGCCAAGGAAAGGGGAGGCTGCACCCTAACTGGATATCAAGTGGGCACAACCCCCCCCCCCCCAGCGCCTCCTCCCATCATTCAAAAGCCCCGCCTCCAGGGAGAAGTGCCAGCAGGGAAGGCTGCTGGGTTGAGGAAAAGTCTGGAAGTCACCCCCCTTCTTATCCCATCACCTAATTCCAGAAGTAGGGGGGCCACCATCCCTCCTCCTGGTCCAGGGTCCACAAGAAGGCTGGTCTTCGAGCTGGGGATGGGGGTCTAGTCTGGAGAGTTCCAGTAGCTTCCCACTTGGACTCCATCTGTGGACATGCCCTGCCTTGCCCCCCCCCTCCCAGCCCCCCAGCAGCACCCCAGTACTCAGTTGTTGGCCTCCCTGGCCTCCACTTATCCCTTACTGCCACGGATCCACTTCTGGCCGGTAGCGGTCCCCTAGGACAGACTCACACCACTGACCCCTGTAGTGCCTGAGACAGTTCAGTCTTCTCCGCAGGCAACCTCATTTCTCTCCCTTGGAGCCACGGGTAGGTTGGAACCAGGGACCTGGCCTCCTGTCAACATACTTGAACCGTTAGGCATGACTCGTCTGTGACCCTGAAGCGGACAGGCAGGCCCCCACCCCAGAGCAGCAGACACTCGCTAAAGGATAATCATGGAAACTGCCCAGACCCTCCCAGCAGAACCAAGGGTCTCGGCTGATGAAACCAATGTAGAACCAGCTCAAGAAAGTGACAGGGCACCGCCTTCTCCGCCTGGGGTGTTCACAGGCGGCTGTCTCCCTGCTCCTGGGGGTGGCTGTTGAGTTTCTGGGGGCCCGAAGCGTACGAGCTGTGTCCCCCCGTTGAAGGAAATGCCGTGGACCGTGGTCCTGCCCCAGGACCAGTAGACTTCCTTGCACGGATGCTGGCTCAGCATCTGTCCCGGACTCGTGACAGTGGGTGGTGACTTATGTGTCCGTTTTAAGCGCACGGTCTAGCTGGCTGGACCCAGCCTCTCATGCGTACAGCACTGCCCACCAGGCCCTCACAGGACCAGCACCACCCCACCTGCAGGGTCTGTCGACGGTGGGCCCTCCTGGGCCAGGAGTCTCAACGGCTGTGCCACTTTCCACAGCCCTGGGCGGCAAGGACAGACGGTTGACTGTGTGTGTGTGTGTGAGAGTGAAACGGGGACCACCACCACCTCTCACTGAAGAGCCAGAGGACCCAGAGACCAGAAGGACATCTTTTACCATCCAGGTGAGACCCCCCAGGTCTGGGGGGTGGGGCCGAGGCAGAGAGGTAGGCTGGGGACAGGTGGGGGACCTCCGGCCTCTGACCCCTGACCCTCTGTTTGCAGCATGGTTTCCCAGGGGTCCTCCACCTCCCTGCTGGAAGCCTTGAGCAGTGACTTCTTGGCCTGCAAGATCTGCCTGGAGCAGCTGCAGGTGCCCAAAACCCTGCCCTGTCTGCACACCTACTGCCAGGCCTGCCTGGCCCAGCTGGCTGAGGATGGTCACCTGCGGTGCCCCGAGTGCCGGGAGGTTGTGCCTGTGCCTCCCGGGGGGGTATCCGTCTTCAAGACCAACTTCTTTGTCAACGGGCTGCTGGACTTGGTGATAGCCCGGGCCGGGGGTGACCTGCGTGCAGGGAAGCCAGCCTGT
Organism: Nesogale talazaci; assembly: GCA_004026705.1. NCBI lineage: Eukaryota > Metazoa > Chordata > Mammalia > Afrosoricida > Tenrecidae > Nesogale > Nesogale talazaci. The sequence continues at coordinate 9,088 of PVJH01047968.1, read as the reverse complement.
GCCCTGTGCCCCCTGATGGGAGGCACCAGCACCGGAGGGCCAGCCACTGCCCGGTGTCTCGACTGTGCCGACAACTTGTGCCAGGCCTGTGCCGATGGGCACCGCTGCACCCGCCAGACCCACGCCCACCGAGTGGTGGACCTGGTGGGCTACCGGGCAGGCTGGTATGACGAGGAGGCCCGAGAGCGCCAGGCAGCCCAGTGTCCCCAGCACCCTGGGGAGGCGCTGCGCTTTCTGTGCCAGCCCTGTGCCCAGCTGCTGTGTCGCGAGTGCCGCCTGGACCCCCACCTGGACCACCCGTGCCTGCCCCTGGCCGAGGCCGTGCAGGCCCGGAGGCCGGGTCTGGAGGATTTGCTCGCGGGCGTGGACAAGAGCCTGGCTGAACTGGAGGCTGCCCGGATGACCGAGAAGGAAAGGTTGGCCCAGCTCCGTGAGCAGGCAGCCTGGGTGGGCCAGCAGGTGGAGGAGGCCGCAGAGCGTGTCCTCCGGTCCCTTCTGGCCCAGAAGCAGGAGGTGCTGGGGCAGCTGCGGGCCCACGTGGAGGCCGCTGAGGAGGCCGCTCGCAGGAGGGTGGCAGAGCTGGAGGGCCGGGAGCAGGTGGCCCGGACGGCGGTCAGCTTCGCCCGTCGAGTGCTCAGCCTGGGGCGGGAGGCCGAGATCCTCTCCTTGGAGGGGACGATGACCCAGCGGCTCCAGCAGCTGCAGGACTCTCCCCGGACCCCCGGGCTGCCCTCTGGCCTGCTGCCCCAGCTGGAGCTCCACCCCGGACTGCAGGAGGAGGGGGTCCCCCTGCTCCGGCTCTCCTTTGACCAGCAGCAGTCCCAGAAGGACCATGGGAGAGATGGAGCTGGGGCCGCCTGGGGATGTGACCCGAGCCCGATCCAGGCCAAAGAGGACGCCACCGCGGAGGAGGCGGGCAGTGGAGTCCGGCCTCAGAGCCAGGAGGTCCCCAAGTCCCCCACAGCAGAGAGAGCCCAGGTTGCGCCAGAAGAGAGGCCCCAGACCCCCACGGTGGACAGAACCTGGGTCCCGGGAGAAGAGGAGGACGTCAAGCCCTGGAAAAGCACCAGACCCAACCGGAGGCGTGGCAGAGGCAGGCGGGCGGCATCTGCTTCTCGGGAGCCCAGCCCAGCCCCCTGGGCGCCCCTGGACGGCCCCAGCCTGCTTCCTAGGCCCGTCTTTTCCTACAGCTTCCCCACACGCATGCCCGGAGACAAGTGGTTTCCTCGGATCACAGGGCTCTGTCCCTTTGGCTCCCAGGAGATCCTGGTGGCCGACGAGCAGAACAAGGTGCTCAAGCGCTTCTCCCTCAATGGGGACTACATGGGCAGGGTGCCCATCCCCGAGGGCTGCTCGCCGTGCAGCGTGGCCACGCTGCAGGACGCCGTGGCCTTCTCGGCCGGCGCCCGCCTCTACCTCATCAGTTCTAGGGGCGAGGTACGTTGGCGCCGCACCCTGAACCACTCACAGGCCAGCCACGCCGTGACCGCCCTGCCGAGCCGAAACAGAGTGGCCGTCAGCGTGTCCAGCTACGTGGAGGTTTATAGCATGGAAGGAAACCTGGCCACCCGGTTTGTCCCTGGGGGCAAGGCCAGCCGGGGCCTCCGGGCACTGGTGTTTCTGGCAACCAGTCCCCAGGGCACCTTTGTGGGCTCCGACTGGCAGCAAAATAGCCTGGTGATGTGTGATGGGCTGGGCCAGGTGGTCAGCGAGTACAACGGGCCCGGCCTGCAGGGCTGTCAGCCGGGCTCCGTGTCCATCGACAAGAAGGGGTTTATCTTTTTGACCCTCCGGGAGGTCAACAAAGTGGTGGTGCTGGACCCGCAGGGCTCCTTCCTGGGGGACTTCCTCACGGCCTACCATGGCCTGGAGAAGCCGCGCGTGACCACCATCGTGGATGGACAGCACCTGGTCGTGTCCCTTAGTAATGGGACCATCCATGTCTTCCGGATCCGCTTTCCTGAGAGTTAAAGGGGTGAGGACCAGGGTGGGGGCAGGGCAGGATGGGGAGCAGGACTGTCTGGGACCTGGGGACGGGAGAGGGCCGTTTCCTAGAGGTGAAGTACCCAACGGCAGCCCCTCTCTTGATGGGGAGAGGGCGCGGCCCCCTTTCCCTCCCGGTGGGAGGTGTGTTCTCCAAAGCCCTTCCTGGGAGAGTGGTCCGGGCGAGTCCTGGGGAGGGAACACCTCCCATTAGCCCCAGCCAGCATGTGGGCACTCCTGGAACCAGGGCCTTGGCCAGCGTGGTCAGGGATGTCTCTCGAGAGGCACAGTTGTGTGGGTCAGCCTCGGCCAGCGGCTTTTATCTCCAAGGCATGAAGGGAAGACGTTCATTCATCCGAGCGCATTTTGACCCAGTGCGGTAGTGGGGGGGGGGAGGGGGGTGTGGAGCCTAGAAGACAGGGCACCCGGGGTCAGGCAGAAGCGGGGTCCAGGCTGGGCGCCGAGTCACTGCCCCCTGGGCTCGTTCTATTAGCTTTTCACGTGTGGGGTGTATTGTTTGGTGATCCCGCACATTCCCCGTTTGAGAATTTTGTATCTTTCCAAGGGGTGGGGGCAGGCAGGACAGACAAGTGGAGGAGTGGGTAGGGAGGGGGGCCTGCATGTATCCTAACGGCCAGTGCAGGGGTTACGGAGACGCTGTGAAGAGGACGTGTGTGGTCAGGGGCTCTCAGGGAAAGGTCAGGGGCCTTCGACAGGGTGACCTGGACGATGGACGTGGGTTGTGCCCAGATGGAGAACAGAGCGTTGGATGGGGGGGAAAGAAAGTGCTCACTCAGGAGCCAGGGTGGGCGTTCCTGTTTCCGGGAAGCCGTAGGGGAAGTCGGCTGTGTGCAGATGGCCAAGTTCTACAGGGACAAATACGACCTGGGGGGAGGGGGCAGGGGCGAGTCATGGGTGCCAAGGAAGAAGACCCACCCAAGAACCACCTTTCCACTCAGTTTATGTGATCGCAACCACATGCAGGGGTGGGGCGGGGTAGAGATGCAGCCAGTTAGATAAGACACAGGGCCCGTGGCACGCCCCGTTGGGGTGGCAGGTCAGCCCCGCCTCAGGCACTCCCTTGACCCAACGGTGACTTGTGGGGGTGGTTTCTCGGTATTGTCCATGTGGGTTATTTTCCACGCGTGACGTCATGTGGTTTTGCACCACAATGATGCGATCAGAAAAATGGGGGGGTGGGGAAGGGAGGAGAGAGCACAGAGGCTCCAGTGTGTGCAGCGACAGACTGACAGGCTATCAACAGGTTTCTCGAGAGGCAGGGGCCCCAGGAGGAGGCCCCCAGAAGCACAGACCCTTGCCCCCGCCCTGCCCCCTCCCCCCAGTGGCCCTGTAAGGGGGAAGAGAGCCTCTCCGTAGACTTTCAGAAGCCATCAGTCTTTATGCGGGCAGACAGCCTCATCTTCCACCCTAGAAGCGACGGGGAAGTTTGAACCTGTCAACTCAGAGTGCCACCAGGGTCGCAAGGCAAGGGGAGGGGTGGGAGCGGGGGACCTTGAAAGACAAAGGCACTTCGCTTGCTCTGGTCACAGGGAGGTTTTCGCCGTGTGCCGTGAAACACATACCTTGGAGCCCCGTCACTGCAAGAGGAGGATGCCGGTCTTCCTGGAGAACCATTTGGCAAGAGGGCGAATTCTTGACGGGAGGGAGTCAGAAAAGAAAAATGATGGCAGAGATACGTTATCCCGCCTTGGGGAATACGTGCTGGGAAAGGCAGCCCAGAGAAAAGTGATTCGCCCGGAGGCATTTGTGGCTGCCTGCCGTATTCATTATTAACTGGAAACTGCTTAGGTGGGGGCGGGGGGCGGGGCGTCGATGGGGGCGCTGGGCACGTGTATACAGAAGCTGTTCCATTTAGCAGAGACGGAGTGGCGTGATGCAATCAGAAGCCAGTGGAGTCTTGGGGGTTAGGGCCAGGCAAGAAGCCTGCCTTAGTGAGGACCATGTAAAAATAGCTCCTCAGGGGGCTGAGCCCCGTGGTGTAGTGGTTGTGTGCGGGACTGCGGCCCACTGGGACGGAGGTTCAATTCCAGCAGTGGGGCTGGGCCTCCTACTCCCACCACCGGAGAGCAGTGATGCACCCCCCCCCCCAAAAAAAAAATAGCTTCTCAGATGTGTGCTTAAAGCAGAGATGGGGGCAATTGAGTTGTTTGGGGTTGGGGTTTGTGTGTTTTTTAGTTTATTACGTGCTGTCATGCGTCAGTTTTCCGCCATTCAATAACCCGTGCACGTGGCTATGTTCTTCCGGCAGAGTAGCCCCGGTTTAAGACCCACTCGTGCACAGAAGAACAAATGTAGAGTCCATGGGATTGATGGGACGGGACCAGGAAAGGGAGTCACAGCCGGCCAGGGCTCCGAAGCAGGGAGGAGCCTGGCCCGGCAGGGCATCTGCCCAAGGAGCCCACCCTGGGAAGTTGTTGGGGCACAGCCAGCCCCCTAGGGTGTTCGGATTGTGACTGGGGGTCCCGATGATCGGGGAAGGTCTTGTGCTGGCCGGCTCACGGGGGCCCACGAGAAAGCTAGCGGCGGTGGCGAGGAATGAGGCGGAGTTGTGTGTGGGCAGCACGGTGTGAGACTGCCACTGACCGAGAGCTGGCTGGTCGGAGGCGCGCTGAGTGTCTGCTGTGAACCAGCCCCTGAGGAAGGGATGGCACGGTGACACAGCTCCTTCTAGAGCCCGCTGCCACGTTGGTGAAGCTTCAGCTGACCGAGTGGCCAGCTTGTGCCTTGTGGGAGATTTCCTGGAGTGGGGGGAACGCCTTATTGGCTGGGTCCACCTTGCACCTCACAGGGGCTGGCTCTGCTCCCAGTCAAGGAAAGAGGTGAGCCCAGGTGGTCCTCCAGGGGCTCTCAGGGATGGAACCCCGTCGGGTTGAAGTAGTTGCTGCAGAGGAAGCTGTGTGGAGGGTCCGGTGGGCAGAATGGACCCAGTCCAATAGTAGGAAAAGATGCCTTCAGGAATCCTCTGGCGGCCAGAGGGGGGTCAGTCCCGCGGGTGCCCTGGGAATGAAAGAGCCGGGGGTTGTTTCTGGGAAGCTGTAGGAATCCTGGGGAAACTGGGTTTTGGGACCAGAGAACAATTGGGTTTTCTTCGTGAAGCAGGACAGGCGCAGAGTTCGGGCAAGACGGGGAAGGGCTGGATGGAGGACCGAGCATGCTCTGGGGGCCAAAGACGCAGGGCCTTTCCTGGGAGCCTGGAGTCTCGGGGACTCCCGTAGTGAAGGCAGCAGGGAGTTCTGGTGAGCCTCCGCTCTCAGGAAGCCAGGAGCATCCTGAGATGAGCCCTCCAGCCTCCCATCCAGCGTCAGACTGTCTCGATAGATGCGCCGTTCCTCTGCCTGCTTGGGAACCGTCCGCGTTGGCAAAGTGAGACTCGTCTGGGTGTGGAGACGGGGCGTGGGAGAAGACCCCTCTCGCAGGCGTTGTGCCTGGAGGAGCGAGGACGAGGCAGCATCTCCGTGGGCCTCTTCCTCAAAGAGCCGTGCCATCTCGGTGTCATTCCTTCGCCTGTCTGAGCCTCGAGTTTCCGCACAGCAAAACGGGGATAACGAGACCCACTCTGCCCACCTCACTGGGTGGAGGGGAGAACGGAATGGGAAGTGTGTAGCAGTCTTGTGCACACCCTAAAGCTCAACTGTGAGGTACTGTTTAGTCAAAAGTTACACTGACGGGCTCATCTCCCACTCCTTGATCGACGGCGTCTGCGTGGGGTGGCAGGTCCACACCTGGCAGAACACCTGTGGGAAGGGAGTTGTTATCTGCAAACCACCCATCCTCCCTCTTCAGAGGGGATGGTACCACCTGGCTTTCCAGTCACTGTGTCAAGAAAACATATGCTAAGACAACCCGGGAATGGAGGGACCAATACCATTCCCGAAGTGCCCGCTGAGAATCAGACGCACCGATTCAAGGACTGAGACCCACGGGGCATTTATTTTTTTAAAGGGTGGGTTTGGATTTTAATGGCCAGAGTTGTCCAGTCTTTGGATAATGTAATGAAAAATTCATTCGGGAGGGATTATCTCTCCATGCATGCATGCATCGTCCTCTTGTTAGTACTCTCTGTGAAAACAGTCATGATTCTACAAAGGTGACATTCCAGAGAAGCAGCATTCCACGAGACAAGTCCAAAAGGATCCCCCAGGGGGCAGTGGGGAGTCAACAGGAACAAAAGGTCCCCAGGTTGGGGGGGGGGGGGGGGGGGCGGGGTGTCACACAGCCCTTCGTGGTACACGTGAATCGGTGAAATGTAGGTTATGTGCCTCACAGCTCAATTAAAATATCTTTCTTAATTTCCGGAGGAAGTGGATGAGGTTGGTGACTCTGAATTTGGGCAGGGTTTGATCAGTGGGTGTTTGCCCATTTCTTGTTGACAGATAAGCTAAGAGCTAGAAGTTATGCCTTCAATCAAGTAGCAGATCTGGCAAGAACAGGGAGTTCTGTACCGAGGAGAAAACTTCCTTGGCCTCGCTGGGACAGAGGCCTGCCAGAGAGAACCCCAGGAGACATTCCCAGCAGGAAAAAGACTCAGTCTAGATACAGGCTTAGGAAAATGGGTCATTTGACTGGAAGTGGCTGACCCGTCTACCCAGTTGGCTCATCAGTCGGACTTCATTAAGTGAATTGAGACAGGAGCAGAAATCGGTGTTTGTAGGGACCACAGACTCCTGGGATCCAAGGGGTGGAGATGGTAGACATGGGTCAGGTGAGGCCTCACCTGAAACTCTGGGTGAAGAATTTTGGGACCAAAATCTTGGAGAAGAGAAATTTATTTCTCTGTAGAGCCTACACACACAAAGCGAGGAAGAGAAGTAGGTTTGGGGGAGTTTAGGGAGGCTGACTGGCTGGCGTAGCGGCCAGCACCGAGCAGAAGGAAGGGAACAAACCGTGTGTTGGTCTCCACCAATGGTGTGGGCCCAACCACTTCCTTTAGGTAGTTGGGGGTGGGGTGAAGAGTCTCTGCCGCAAACTCATTCCTCTACTTTTGTATATATTTCCCTTCTCAATAAAGTGTTTCCGAAAAACGAGCCTTCTTCGCGCGGATGGATTTGTGGGGAACAGGCCTTGTCGGCTTCGAGGCCCAGATTCTAGCGTCCGGCTCTAGCTCCAGGATGTCATGCAGGTTCCTTGCGGGGGGCTTCGCAGGAGCAAGAGCAGCTGGCACGGTCCCCATTTGGGACTCTGCCTTGGTCCCAGCCAGTTCCTTCGGGAGGACAGAGGCGGCCCCTCTGGGGAGGGGAGCCAAGCGTAACACCAGCCCTTGGAGAGGCAGCAGGTGGTCTGGCCCAGGTGCAAAAGGCAGGGGGTGGGCTGGGGGCGGGGGACTCAGGCATGGAAGACTGAATCAGTGAGGGCTAAGGAAATGGGACCATCATCTTTCTCGCCACATTGACCTCTATTTTCTTTTTTTTCTTTTTTTTTTTGAGGGGGGGCATCACTGCTCTCCGGTGGTGGGAGTAGGAGGCCCAGCCCCACTGCTGGAATTGAACCTCCATCTCAGTGGGCCGCAGTCCCGCGCACAACCACTATGCCTCCGGGGCTCATCCCTTGACCTCTATTTTCAAGTGAGCGTTTCGGAATTCCTGGGGTGTTTCCCTTGTGACCCTCCTGAGAACCTGAAGGAAAATCGGACCGTTGGCCAAAGCCACCCCTCTGCCCTTGTCTCCAAGGCCTCTGAGAGTGTCCATCTTCCAACTGCCCTGAGAAGGAAGAAGCAAGAACCCTGCCTGCCTTCTAAGTCAGGTTGCACAGCCTGGCCCTAACTGTGCACATGGCACTGAGTGAGTGGCCGCCATTGTTAAACAATGGGGCCTCCTGCAGGGGCCTCCGTCCTCTCCTGAAGCCCCCACCCTTCCCTCTAGGAACTGTCAATCGTACTGATAGCAGATGGGGAGGTAGGCTCGGGTCTGCTTGCTCATGAGTTGTGGATTTGGCTGCAGACGGTGGGTTGACTGACTCCAAAGCTTCCCTGGCTCCAGCCTGGGACAGGAGCTCCACCACCCTCCCCGCCCCCCCCCCCCAGCTCAGAATCTCTGTGGAGTCACCCCCGCCTGGCCGGGTCTCTGTTTGCTCATGTGGAAAATGAGACATTTGAACAGCAGGAGAGCTGAGGCTCTTTCCTGGGCCGTCTGGGCAGAGACCCTGATGGACCCCACGCTGTCCATCTGGTCCCTCCCCACCCCCAGGAAGGAGAGAGACTGCCAGCTCCAGGGAGAATGTCTTCATGGTGTGGAGGGAAGTGGGGGGGCTGAGGGACCAGGGCCCTCCACGGCGGCTTGGTGCCGTGGGACAGTCTGAATAAGAGTCCTGTCATACATCATCTGGTGACTCAGGCCTCGTGACTCAGCAGCTGAGGGGGCCGTCGTGGGAGCAGCTGGGCTGCCTGCCGCAGTCCATGTGAGTGGGGAGCATGGGGAGAACAGCCTGTTCCCGGCTCCCAACCCCAAGGCGGTGGCCGCATCTGTGGTCAGATGCACATGGGGCCTCCAGTCCCCGGCCATGTGGCTGAGCCTTCTCCCCCGGGCCTTGTTTGGATTCTAGAAGGCCCGCTTCCAGAGGCATCAAGGGACCGCTTCCTTTGCCAGCTGTGTCTGCGACAAGACACCGTGAACACCGACTCCGTGGCCCCCGCCTGTCCCCACCCTGTTTTTCCTGGGTCGCAAAGACCTTCGAATAAGAGCATCAGAGACCACGCTGTGAGCTTGGAAAGGAGGGTGGTGTTGGAGACTGAACACCGGTGGCAGATGGTCACAGTGTCTTTCCTCCTCTTTGCCGGATGGGGCGCTTGGGTCTTGACTTTGGTCAAGGGTCTCCTCAGCAAAGGTCCGTTCATCATCAGAAGCGGCCATATCTGTTTTCTCCGACGACGCTAGGTTAGAAAGAGAATGTCGAGCCAAGCTTCGGTCCGGAGCCAAGCGCATCTCTCTCTCAAGCAGTTTTCCCCCACCCCACCCCACCCCCACTGGCTTACTGGTCTTCTTCTAGATCAAGTCCACCAGGCTTCTTCCAGATCAGGTCCCAAAATCCCACCAGCAGCAATGGCAGACCCATGGCAACTCACAGTGAGAAATGTCTGGTCTTTTTTTTT
>PVJH01047967.1:0-11035 GCA_004026705.1 Nesogale talazaci | reverse complement strand
TCATGGACCTGTTCAAGAAGGTACAGCAGCTACTTTTATTCTAGGTGTGGACATTTAAGGTCAGAGCTTCATGGACATTTGAGAATGCTTGGAGTTTTGAGAGCTTGCCCATGAGCATCAGATCTCCAAATTGTCTCTTTTTGGCTGGAACAAAAGCAAAGACTGTCAGTTGTGTATGTGTGACTCACTGGAGGTCATCGATACACAACTAATTGCCACCTTTGCCATGAGTCTGGAAGAATTAAAGGGTTCCTGGCAACCAGGACTTAACAGTTTTATCAAAGATTCTGTATTAGAATTTAAATACGAAGGACACAACTTACTGAAATTGACAGTGTGTAGTGAAAGCAAAGCAACCATATACTTTGAAACCATACCAAAATTTCCACTTTCAGACATCAATTCAGATGCCAATTGAGTTCTTTCTATTAAGCAGCTATATGAAAAGCTTTTCCCTAAGGCAGAATGTGTACATTGCAAACCCTTCTCCAGTCACTGGAGGGACAGCTTGCATCAGGGAACTAGTTCTTGCTATGTTGTTTGACAATTATAATTTTTCTAAGAGTAGAAGGTATCAGCAGTAATTACATCAAGGGACAGCAATGACAACAATTTCTACTTGAGTTAGGCTGGTTTTTCTAGAGAAACAAAACCAGGACACTTATGTATGGGCATGTGGACAGGTTCATGCAGCCTGAAGGAATATGATGGCTAATTAGTCCACATAGCAGTACAGAGAACTTAGTTCAACTCACTCCCATGGAATATTTATACACTGGAAGTCCTTTAACTCATGAGGGCTGGTGGTCAAGGTCAAGGAAGCAAACTGCTGCTCCTCTCATGTGATGCAGGGCGTCTGTCCATAGGCAGCAAGCAGCAACATTTTGCAAGATGACAGTATGGGCCAACCTCCAGCTCAATGGATGTGCACACCTGCAGTGTGGTGAAGCAGGTCTCCCTGAAGCCTGAAGCTTTATGACACGATGCACAGGTTGGCTGAACCACAGGTAGTGCAGCTCACTCATCCATTGAGGCAGAGAAGTAGCTGAAGCGGCCACATGCTGGTGTGATCAAGGATAGGGTTGGGAGGTGGTTGTTGATGAGTTATCTAGAGCCATTGATCTCTTTGCCCTCCAATCAAAGTGCAACTTTCAAACCTTAATTCACCAGCCAAGTGTTTTAATCACTAAATATAATTAGTCCTAATTAATCCCACATGTTCCTATTGGCCAGGTTGGCATAGTAAACCTATCACACTACCCTCAATCAATTTGATGTTTCCAGCACTGTTCAATCCCCCCTTTCCTCATCTCTTTCTCCCCTAGGAACTTCTAAAGGATTTTGGTCTCAATTCCATTGCCTTCACTTTTTCTTCTATGAAAATGAAGTCTTATAATCTTTTTCTGCCCTCTGCTGGCTGCAACCTGCAATGATGGGATAAAAGAGAAAATCAAGCTAAAATAGTGGCTAGCCAAGCACTCATGGTTCATAGCATTTATTTAATATTTTTTTGAAATTCTAGCTGCATCCGATTAGGGATATATCTGACAAAAAGAACAAGAGATCTATATGAGGAAAATTATAAAACACTATTACAAGAAACCAAGAATGACTTCAAGAAGTGGAAAAACATCCCATGCTCGTGAATCGGAAGACTCAATGTAGTCAAGATGACTGTCCTACCCAAGGCACTATATAAGTTTAATGCAATACCGATACAAGTACCATTCTCCTTCTTCAAGGAAATGGAAAAAGTGATTACCAATTTCATCTGGAGGGCGAAGAAGCCCAGAATTAGTAGAGAACTACTCAAGAAGAAGGACATCATGGGAGGGCTTGTCTTACCTGACTTTCACACATACTATATAGCCACAGTGGTCAAAACAGCATGGTATTGGCATAATGACAGATAATCAGACCAATGGAAAAGAACTGAAAATCCAGAAATAAAAACACAAGCATACAGACAAGTGATCTTTGATAAGGGCCCTAAAAGTATCAAATGGAAAACAGATGCCCTTTTCAACAAGTGGTGCTGGAAAAAATGGGTAGCTACCTACAGAAAAATGAAACAAGACCCTTACCTCACTCCATGCACTAGAATAAATTCAAGGTGGGTCACAAACCTTGAAGTAAAACCCCAAACTATTAGGACGATCAATGAGGGAATTGGGAACTACCTGAGAACACTGGCACAGGGACTACATTGGCGAATAGAAATTGGGAAAGACCCAAACATAGAGGAGGCTCAAATGGACAAATAGGATATACTAAAGATAAAACACCTGTGCACATCGAAAGCATTCACCAAGAGAGTAACAAGAGAGCAGACAGACTGGGAAAACATCTTTGGCAATGATAAATCAGAAAGAGACCTTAATACTAAAACCTATAATACCCTGATAGCTTCCAAAAAGGACAAAACTAACTGCCCACTGGGGAGGTGGGCAAAGGAATTAAACAGAAGGCTCACAGAGGTAGAAATCACAGAGGCCAATATATATATGAGAAAATGTTCCCGATCATTAGCCATAAGAGAAATGCAAATCAAAACAACAACCATTGCTGGCTCATGGTAAGTGCACGTGCTACAGAGAAGGAAAGTACTCCTTAGTATGATCAACAGTGGACATGGAATGAAAATGCTGATAAAAATATCCATCGACTGATGAAAATTTTAAGAAGTATATTTCCAGAGCTTTCTGCCACTTTGTCCCTATGTGAACTTAACTCTTAAACTTTGAGGTCATCTGCCAAGAGTGATAGTATTTTAACTGTCAAATATAATTCAATCTTCACAAATTAATGTTTTCCTAGGTGTTTCATTTGGGATTATGAATCTTGTCTTTGTTATTTCACCATGCTGCAGTCATTCTATTCACAGCAATCTAACATTTTGATGTCTATTTCTCATCGTAGAAATCATTGTGTGTTTGTAAAATTTTTATTGAGATCCAGTTTCCTTTCTTAAGTTCCCGTGCTTTTAATATAATGTCAGATTTCTTTAAAGAACCTCATATCATGCTCCAAATCTGAAGTGTTAGCAGAATGCCATTTGAAATCTATTATTTCTATTGTATTACTTTCATAATCATATAATAGTCATTTTATTTAGCTTGCTATCAATAAACAAAAAGAAGGAATATTTGTTGGAAAATATGGCCCTGGTGATAAAATTCAAGCTGGAGATGACATGATAAAATTTATCAAAATCAATGACTTGTTCATAGCAGATACTTTTTTTTCTTTTTTTTTAGGCATCACTGCCCTCTGGTGGTGGGAGTAGGAGGCCCAGCCTTTGCACTTATGGAGCCACTGCTGGAATTCAGATGGATCCTGCATACAGCAAAGAATACCAGAAAGATGTCTATTGTGTTTCATTGACTGTCAAAGGTGTTTGTGTGGATCCTAATAACCTTAGGACAACCTTAAAATAAAGGAAATTCCAAAATACTTCATTGCGTTCATTTGGAAAATGTACACAGATCAAGAAGCAGTTGTGTGAGGAGAACAAGGCAGTACTGTGTGGTTTAAAATCAGGAAAAGCGTGCATCATCGTTTTGTCCTTCACCATGCCTATTCAATCTCTGTGCTGAGCATATCATCAGAGACGGTGCATTGTATAAAGAAGGTTCATTATCAGAATTGGAGTAAGGTATAAAATACATGGGATAATCAGATGGTACAAACTTGCTTGCTTAAAGGGAAGAGAAATGAATATACACATATCTTTATGTATGTACATATGTATGCATTTATTCTTATATAAATGAATGGAAACACATGCTGTAGTTATGTAATTTCATATCAACATGAAGATCAGTAGGGGCAGAGCTCAATCTGTCAGTCAAGTCACAGCCTGAGGGTCCCTTCTTGTGGACATGGCTTTCTCATGAGGAGGGTCCTGGCAGCCTTTCTTTTCTGGCTGCTTCTCCTTGTTGCTGTATAAGCCTGCTTGTTTCTAGTATCCTGGAGATGTCACCACGGCCACTGATGCACATGAATTTGCACCCCTAACCTGTGATCTTTCTGCCTCTGAGTCCTTGTCTGTAGCTGTGTGAGTCTGAAGAGGGACTTATGGACTGGAGTCGGAATGGGCTGAGATGCTTCCCTGTTCCTTAAGAACTGCTTGATTTAAAGTTCTTTCTTACACCTGTATGAGTGTCACTGGGTTTGTTTCTCTAGTTAAACCAGCCTAACACACATATACATATACACGCATATACATATACATATACACACAGTATAAAATATTGTAATTTGTTTAGATAGTTTTGTTAATTATATCTTGAAATATAAAAGCTGACAATTTAAAAGATACATTTTTTTTTCGTTTTTGTTTTGTGGGCATCATTGCCTCTGGTGGTCGTGGGTGCTACCCAGTGCTGCTCCTGAGAGCCCCCGCTGGATTTGAACTGCCAAGCCCGCAGGCCCCAGTCTTGCACTCAACCACTTAGGCCAACAGGGCTCAGCCAAAACATAAATTTTATACCTCACCAGATTCTGAACTCGATTTATAAATTTCAGTTTCTGTGTCAAGTTCTGTGTCTTTCTTATTCAGTCACATTTTGTGTAACATTTTGTGCTCTTTGTTCACATTATGTACCTCCCCAACTCAACACTCATGTAATTTGTCCCCCAACCTCTGTCTGCTTTGCATAGGGCGCTCTGGGTCCTTGCTGGCTGCTCAGCGCTTTACAAATGGGCTCTTGCCCTCAGTGTGCACTGCGCTGCATCAGGAAGGACAGCAGCACAATGATGGTGCTGCACATCCCGCTCCCTGTGGTGCTGCTGCTCTGCTGCTCAGGTGAGAGACTGAAAAGTGCTCCCATGCACCGACATTGTTATCTTTTTAGATAAAGGAAAATATTTTAGGTCATTACTTCCAAAAATGATGCTGATATACTAAGTGGTTTGGGTGGCATGTAAAACAATAGGACAGCAAGATATAAAAATGATATGCTTTTAAATGGGTTGACAGTGTGTGTCCATGAACAGTGTGATCTCTGATTGCAGGTGCCAGTGGGGACATCGTGATGACCCAGTCTCCATCCTCCCTGGCTGCTTCTGCAGGAGAAACAGTCACCATGAACTGCAAGTCCAGTCAAAGCCTCTTATACAGCTCTGACCAGAAGAACTACCTAGCCTGGTATCAGCACAAAGCAGGACAGGCTCCAAAGCTGCTCATCCACTGGGCGTCTACCCGAGTGTCAGGGGTTCCCGACAGGTTCAGAGGCAGTGGGTCTCAGACCGACTTCACTCTCACCGTCAGTGGTCTTCAGGCGGAGGATGTGGCAGCTTATTACTGTCAGCAGTATTATAGTGCTCCACTCACACAGTGCTTCAGACTGGGACACAAACCTCCTCCCCAGATGGTGCCACTGATCCCCGGAGCAGCAGCTGCTTCCACCCCAGAGACCCTGTGCTCACACACCTCCCCCCTGAGTGCTCATTCTCTTGATTTCTGTAAGGGTGGTTTCCAGGTCTTGTGGTATTTAAAAGAGTCTCTGATGGTTTTTTAAACTACCTTGTGAAATATCATTCTAAAAACATACATGTAAGTTATATTAAATTTTTATGAAAACTGTACAACGGAACAATATGAAGTGGAGTCCAAAAACAAAAATTGTTTAGTGTACAGTTCTAGACACTCAAGTCAGCCAGGCTGTGCTCCTTTCTGGAGGATCTAGAAGAGGATTTGTTACTTTGTCTTTTCCAGCTCCTAGAGGTTTCCACCATCACGCTTCTTCTCACTGATAACAACTGTACAGGTCAGGCTCGAACTCCCCTGTGGGTTCCCACGGCTGTAACACACTAAGGGAATAGAACGCCTCCCTTTCCTCCTGTGGAGCATCTGCTTGTTTTGAACCATTGACCTTGCAATTAGAATCCCAACTCCTGACCCCTTCACTAGCAGGGCACCTGACAACAACCGAAGGCTCTTGCCTGTGTGGTCCAGGATCATATTTAAGGCCAGGATGATGACTGCCTGTCCATCTTCAGTTGTCTTATGACTATGAGAGGATGAATGTGATTGGATTGGGTTGACTTTGGTAACCTTGCAGATGATCTTGATATAAGGCCACATGTTTGCTTATTTCCAAGGCTACAGTGGTCCTCCTTAGAGGCTAGTTCAGTTTCCTTCTAGTCTTCCCATGGACTCTTTGTAAAAATTGTCATACACTCTTAGCTTGTCCAACAGGAAGCCTTCTATGCTCACTTTATGCTCACTGTTGTATAAGAGGCAGGGAAATGAGTGCTGTAGTAGGACACCTGCCACTTCTCTAGGTCTTCTGGACCCTAAATTTTCCTCTTTTAATTCTGTCTTCCTTTTCTTGGTAATATCCTCCAAATATTGAAGCTTTGTGAGAAATATCTGTCTTTCTACCCCTGTAAAGAGTGCTTGACAGTCTCAGAAACTCACAGGACAGCTCAACCCTGCCCTATGGGGTCACTGTGTGATTGTCAACAACTTGATGGAATGAGTTGTGTCTTTTTTTTTACTTGTTAAGGAAGCTTATCAACGTGTAACAATGCCCCATTCAGGGTCCAAGGCTGCACCGTAGACCCTTGTGAACTTCCTTCATCCCTTTCTACTGGACAGTCTTCCCCTTTATTCTGTTCTTTCTGTGTTCTCATTGGATAGTGCAACAAAATGACTGTCATTTCTTTCCATCATCTTCATCTTTTTAAAGACAATGTGTCACTTCTTTAACGATAATGATATGTAAATGTTCACAGATTCGCTGTGGCCTTGATTCTACACATACTGATTTTCTATACTCGTCTGTCCCCTTCCTGCCAGGGGAGCTTGAGTAAGCTACTCAATTTCTCAGTAACAATTTTTTCTTATATATAAAATGGAAAAAATTCTACTGATTTTATACTGACGTTCAGTACATAACAAGATAAGTCAATATACAAATCAGTTTGAGCAGCATGGATAGTGCATGGATAGTCATCTTGACGGCTGCCATTATTATATGTGGCAGTTACATAACCTGGTGTCAAATTGAGAGGATTAAGAGTGAAGGGGTGCAGTGTGACCTCTCAAACATGATCTAACCAATGAGGTATCTCTTTGGGCACAGAATTCTCCTGAGAGTACTGGGAACTCCTGTATTTTCCTTGTTGGTGGCAGGAGAAATTCTTCTTTCTCTCTAATTCTTCTTTCTCTCTCTGCTCACTCTTTGGGAGACGCTTTGCTAAGAAGACACATGGTGCTATACCCTGGGTGCTGGGGAATCCACATGGACCTCCCCTGATGCAAGCAAATCTCTGGGGGTGGAGAACCTATGTAGAGGCCCCTGCCAGTATTGAGATGCTTACCATGCCACTGGATCCAGAAGACTTTCAATCCACTGACGCTTGATCTTCATGTATTCAGTGTCTTTGCATGCGTTTCATAAGTGAAGAGGAATTTATAGATTGGTAGTGGACATATCAGGCTTATGAACAGATCTGGACTGGGCTAGGATGTCTTCTCACTATTCAATTGCTCATATATAAGCCTCTTTTTTATATACACATTTCAGTCTTCAAGAATTTGTTTCTCTAGTTTAATAAGACTAGCACATTATATATTTTTATCTTCTTAGTAACAAGTGTGTCTTCTGATTTTTAAAGTCACTATGTCAATGTCTTGTGACTGGTAAAAGAAATGATCATAAGCTTAATGTTTATCATCTTTTTGTTCTGTCAGAGTTCTGGAAGCCAGGAGTTATAATCAATCAGATGGTAGGTGTTTATAGAGTCTGGTTTGTGGTGTCCTCATGAGATAAGTACCACAAATTCTAAACTGAGATGGTGCAAATCCCTGATGCTCCCAGCTTCTATAGGGTGTTGGTATTCCTTAGCTTCACACTGTATCATTGCAAACTTCAAAGCCAGAATCTTCACATCTCTTTCTGTTCCTCCTCAGATCTACCTCTTTTTTGTGTCATCAAATCTTATAGGGTCAAGACACCGTTAAGTTGAGTGTGACTCTTTCTATCTCTGTGAGACAGGGTAGCCCCGGCCCAGTGGATTATGAAACCATGACTACTTATGGGAATAGAAAGCTTCATCTTTTTTCCCCCTCAATGACATCACTTCTCTCTCTGACTGCCATCGAGTTGATTCTGAGCCAAAGCCGGCCTCAAGGACAGATTAGAATTGCCCTTTGTGTGCTTCAGACTCTCATTCTTTATGGGAGTAGAAAGCTCCGTCTTTCTCCTGCAGATTGCTTACACAATGGGGTGCTGTTCCCCAGGTCAGCATTTCCGAACCACCAGAGAGTCAGCCAACTCACGTGGAACCACTTGTCAGCCGAGCTCCAATTGATACAGGTCCTTTAAAATCCTTCATCTGGTTTTCCTTACTCTTGTGTGTATATAAAATTGAAAATGCTTAATATTTATGATTTGTGTCAAGTGTTGGTAAGACATTACAGGCATTGAGCTTACCTCACTACTTGGTTAAGCAAGGGTATTCATTGTAAATTCATTCTATGGTGCCCAGTCCCAGTCATGCACCAAGAACTTATGAACCCTTCAGGAATTTGCAGACCTCATCTGGACTCATTACAAGCTTTCCATAATCTACTGCACAAGGACACCCTCCATGCCAGGCCACTCTGTGCTCTGACATCACCTTGTCTGAATGACCACAAGAGGTGGCAGGTCCGTGGGGCTCTCGGTTTCCTGAAGAGTGACTTCTTCCTGGCTTAGCCACTGAGGACGTGCTCTGACTTCCACAGATGGTGAGTCTCTCCCCATCAAGCCCAAACTCACTGCCACCCAGCTGGTGCTGACTCACTGGGACCCCCAATGGGTTTCCCCAGCTGAAACTGTTTAAGGGAGCAGAAAGCCCAGTCTTTTTCCTGAGGAGCTGATGATGGTTTTGATGGGGTGACTAGGCAATCCAAACACTGTGTGTAACCACTAAGCCATCATGCTTCGAATCGTCATCCAGTGGGTGCACTTACACCTTTGCCAAAGAGGTTCAATGCCCTTCTTTGTGTGGAGCCTCCAAGCCTAGGTCACCTTTTTTGCATATGTAATTTTCTAATATCTACTTTTACCATCGTTTCATGAGTCCTTTAATAAACATCCCTTGTGCGACTGTTGATTATCCTCCAGAATCTCCCTGGTTTTGATTCTGATCTTGTGCCTTTGAACCATTGTTTTTATAAATTTTGTCCGAAGTTTCTTTTTGTAGATTCTGTTTTGGTCTGAGCTTCCTTGGCTTTCTGAAAAGATAAGCATATATATGTTTAGTAATCCCTAACATTGATATTATGTAATTGCATTTTGTTATTACTCCTAATTCAGTGCTGGTATATTTGTTCAGATTTGGTTGATGTTCCAAGACATTAATACAATATGAACCTAAGATAACAGTATTTTTGTGATTCCAATGTACAAAAAGGTCCTTTTTGTGTAGTGGATTACCATTTCTATTACTATGCACAAGGTCAGCTGTTGACAATCTCCAGCTGCTGTCAGGAAAAGCATGGAGGCTTTCTGCTTGCAGTAAGACTTATAGTTCCAAAAACTCACGGCAGGGGGCCGACAAAGCCCACATGGAAGAAGCACACAAACCTGTGTGACATATGTGTGGACGGGAAGAGTTACTGCAAGATCTAAAACATGCAGCTGCATCCATAAGAAGGGTCGTGTACGAATGCAGACCAGAAACCCACCTGTAAGATAATTGGACAGTCTCTCTCAGAAGGTCTACAGGGAAGGGATGAGCAATTCTTAATGTGGTACAATATCAATAGATCACATAGCTTTCCTCTAGTTCTTTAATCTTCTCTCCCCTTGATACTAAGGCTTTTACATGCTTTATCTCATTAATCACCCTAGACTTGACTATGTTCCTTATTATAATAAAATCAACATTATAATAATAAGTGCAGTACATGAAAGTCAACCCTTCAGGAACAGTAGCAGGAGTAATGGTTTTCTGAGAGTGTGGAAAGGGGGGTGATTAGGGGATAATAAAGAGCTGATAAAATTCGTGACTGTATAACCCCTCTCCATGAGATGGAACAACAGAATTGTATATGAAAGGATAAAGTCAAATGTATAAGATATGATAACCGAAACAAAGGAAATAAAAGACATTATGAGGAGAGGCAAAGATGGGCGTGGGGGGGGGACTAAATGTGAGTGGATATCAAGGAGTTCAAGAAGAAAGAAAAGGTTTTAAATTGATTGTGGTAGCCATTGTACAGCACTGCTTGCTGTGATTGAACTTTAGAATGCTGTGGTGTCTGTAAGAGCTCCCAATAAAATGATTAAAAATTGAAAAGAAAAAGTGTCTGTCTGCTCATAGTCCATTTGTGATTGCAGGTCCCGGGGTGAGGGGTGCATTGTAATGACCCAGTATCCAGCCTCCTTGGCTACATTTCTAGGAAAAAGAGACACCATCCATTGCAGGTCCAGACAGAGTCTTCTTAGCTCTTTAAATCGATACCAGCAAATTCAAGGAACCCCAAAGCTCCTCATCCCGTAGAACACCATGCTGCCCTCTATCTTCTCCCACCAAGTCTACAGCAGAGCATCTGGAGCAGATTTCGGTCTCTTCATCAACAATTTACAGGAAGATCGTTGTCAGAAAGGTTGTAGCCCTCTATCCATGTGCTTCAGCCTCACACACAAACATCCTGCTAAGGGCATCAGGTAAGAGTCTGCAATGCACCAGCAGCTTCCTTTCTTCCCAGCCTCTCAGTGCTCCAGAGACTGCACCTTCTGTGTTGTTTTTACTTTGTTTTCAGTTTCTAGAAAAGAGTTAAGGATTGGCACTTATTCTCATCTTATTTTCATAGGAAATTTTTATGAAAGAAATCTATGAAAACCTTCTATCAGCTGAGAATGCAGGTCATATCAGTGATCTTCTTGTTCCTTTTCTTCTTTTTAAGCCAGACAGGTAATGAATGGGACAGGCCTATGGAAGGGTTCTACAGATCGTCACCTTGCAGGATTATCTCAACTTTCCCTGCGCATATTAAATATAATTTTTATTTTAAATTGTCTTTGCCTTGTTAGGT
>PVJH01047966.1:0-11039 GCA_004026705.1 Nesogale talazaci | reverse complement strand
AAACGTCACAATGCTACTAAGAGATAAACATTATAAGTAAGTCTATCTATATATTTAATTACATCTCAATTCAAATATCAGCCAGATATTGATTTTCTTAGGATGAGAAGAACAGATGTCAAATCTGATATGGAAAATTAAAAAATAAAGAATCTCAGGGGCAGTTCCTTTCAAAGATTGAAACGCACTGTGAAGCCACAGTCGTTAACGCAGTGACATGCAGCTTCTTGGGCAAACGCAGCATTGAAGACTGTCTAGAAACAAAACTACATGCACATGGAGACTAGTACAAGATAAAGAGGCCTTTCTTTTTCTTTTAGCCAAGAGGGACAATCTGGATTATTTCATAAGAACCAAAACAGTTACCCTCAGATCCCTCGCCCATGCCAGTATCGTTTGCAGTGGAGCGCCAGGCCTTTCTTCTGAGGTCCCACGGGGCAGGCTCCAGCCCTCCCTTCAACACCCAGTGTGGGCTCTGCTGACACCTTGCTGGCACTCTGATCATTTAATGGCTGTTGGCAAACTCCCAGAGGAGTTGGAAATAAATACAGGAAAATCTATGGAAGCCAGAACGTGTACAAGGGAGGAAGTTGTCGGGAAAGGAAAAGGAAAACTATTTTCCACTCAAACAAATAAAATAAAAGTGTACAAGTGCACCCTGGGAAAGAGTGAATACTTCTGATGCCAGAAAACGCAGGGGCACCCCCAGAGTCCCGTTCTCACAGGTTTCACTGGAGTGGCAGACCCCGCCCTCTTCCTAGTTCAGGGAACCATGTCTTCTCGGTGGTCTGGGGTGCACCCGCTGAATCTGAAAGTATAAAGTTACTACATGAAAGGGAAAAACTTGTGTTGTTGCTGAGACCCTCAGAGGACCAAAGCCTTCCTGACAGGGGCCAAGGGGAGTGGACGGGAGACTACACATTTAAGAACGGATCCATTTAATTTCACGCAAACAAGAGGGGCACCATCTGCGCAGAGAAAGACACAAGGTCAAGGGCGGGGTTGGGGCCCATTGCACAAGAGCCCAGGACTCCATGCAGAAGCCACCTGAGCCTTTGCAGTGGCTCCTCTGAGCCCTGAGCTGCTTCCAGCTCAAGGCCACCAGGCACAGTTGGCAGGAACAAGTCCAACCCCAACCCTGAGAGTACAAAGGGCATCAAGTGAAAATCCAAAGACAATGGAAGGGAAAGGAGCGCATGGACATGAGGGCATTGGCGGCAATGAGATGGAACCCAACGTGTAAACTGTGTCATCTCTAAGGAGGGAAATGTAGCGACCGTGATCAGAACTGAAAATCCAAATGTCCTCCCTCGGTGTGTATTGCCATAAGGCCCTAAGCAGAAGAGTAACCACCTTCTCAGGTTGATGGCACTTAGCAGGGAGCAGACTAACAGGAGCTTGTCTGGAGAACAGGTCCTCAGTCCCAGACAGGCTGCTGGATAAACTTCTCTCCTCCCCCTGCAATAGAGTCGATCCTGACTATATAGGATTTTGGAGACTATGAATCTGTATGGGAGCAGACAGTCTTTCATGGGAAGGTGCTTGGTGGGTTCAAACCATGGTCATTAGGACGACAGTTCAGCGCTGGCCCAACAGAGACACCATGACACCTTAGAGACTCAGCAAAGACTGAGTTAAATGCAGTCATACAGTTTGAGTCAAAAAGGCTTTACTAATTTTTCCTTTATAATGGAATTGTCTTCGTATTAGGTGAAATAGTGTATAAAATGTTTGTGATAATGTGTATACAGTAAGCTATATCTGAAGAGAGTGACCCACCAGGAAAGTTTGAGAGAACTCACCCCTCCTGTAGCTACTAGGATCAAGAATCTTAAGCGTGTCTCTGAATCAAGGAGAAGCATAATCAAATACATTTCCTCTTTCTAGGGCACTACTATATGACCACCACTGTCTTCAGTCTTGTTTGATGACAGGTAATTTCCCAATCTGGAGAAGTTTGACCCGAACCATTTTTTGGATAAAGACAGCAACTTCATGAAATCAGAATACTTTGTGCCTTTTCCCCTTGGTAAGTACAAATAAACCCATCACACCATACACGCACCCTTTGGGCCATTTCTATTTCATGGAATTCATGACATCTCTGTTGACGACTGCAAAGTCAATCATTTCAAACTCTTAGAATCCACATTCACACAGGGCCATTGACGTGTCTAACCAATAAAGTCACACTTGCTGTCACCGGGTGCGTACTGACTCAAGGCGGCTACTGGACAAACTAGAACTGTCCCTGTGGGTTTCTGAGATTGGAACGCTTCACAGAACTAGAAAAATTCAACTTTTCCCCATGGCGTGACTTGTGGTTTTGAATGTTGACCTCGTAGCCACTGCACTCCTCTACCCAATGGGATTGGATAAATTACCTCGGGACTATCTTGTGGTTTGACCGTGAAACATAATGACAGTTTAACAAATACATCAATCCAATGAAGAGGGTATGTATTGCCAGATAACATAGGAACCGGACATTGCAAAGTTTATGGATCTTTTCTTTCTTAAACAGTCTTTTCTTACACAAAATAGAGTGGTTAACTGTGATGTTTTCTGTTTCTTAGACCTCGCGGCCATGAAAGAGACCTTGGTCACTTCATCTTCTTTCTCTCTAAACTTCAGAGCCCCACATCCCCCTGCCTCTGGACCAGAGCTCAGTAGCTTCCAGTCATTGCCAGGGCAACCAATTTATGATTTGTGGAACACAATCGTTCTCCTCTCTATTCTATGTTCCTTGTTGATTTTTTTTTCAAAACTAGTAGTTAGCGTTCTTGTTTTGAGCTACAGAAATAATAAATATTCAACATAAAATAATGGAAGATGCAGAAGAGGAAAAAAAGATCTGCCCTCTCACCCTATGGACATAAACATTATTTCACTGTGAATACTTCAAGTAATAATTCATGCATAGTGTAGATGTATAATTTTAAAGAAAACATAGACATTTCTAATCTATTTGATAAAGTGCTTTTACTTAATATGTCATGATTATACAATTATCCATTGTACTAAATATTCTTTCAGATAAACATTTTTAGGTTGTATTGTATGATGATGCATAATTTTTTAAAATTCCATCCATTATAGACTGACGTCTAGGCTTTACCTAATTCATTAATATTGTACATAATGGACGTAGATGACATCCTCATACGAATTTCTGTTCCTTGCAGAGAAGTTCTCAGAAGGGGAATCACTGAATGAAGTCATGTAAACTTCTTTAGAGGGTTTTAATCTGTGTTGCCAAATATCTCTCAGGAATAGCTTTACCGATTGTCCTCTAGCAGATTTGGAGTTCCAGTTAGTATCTCACGGGTTTTATAGAAGCAAGCTGATGAGATAGATGCTTCCTCTTTCCAGGAAAGTTTCCAGGAAACTAGGGAGTTGGAGAGAGTCTGGCCCGCATGGAGCTCTTCGTTCCTCACCACCATCCTGTAGAACTTTTCAATGAAGCCCCGCATAGACTCAAAGGAACTGCCCATCAAACCGATTACGAGTGGGATTATCAGTGCCCCACCACCTTTCAAGTTATGCCTCGTTCCTAGATAAGACAGGAACTTTTATCTATTAATCACCTGCACTGGAAATCAACTTGCTTCCCTCTACTGGAAATTTACTTCAAGTCGATCTCTTCTTTTCAAATGCCACTGAGGGGAGACACACTATTCACTAAAACGGTGGTGGACATTTGTTGAAATCTACAAATCCCTTGACAAAAATGACAGGATTCTATAAAGCACAAAGGACACCATGGCTTTTGAAGCTTGCTCCAATACAGTCAGACCAGTCTTATAGATAGCCTGGATCAGGGACAACCAACAAAGAGTAGATAGTCTTTACCATTTCTGGCTAAGGAGATAGCTAGCCCTATGGACTAGTCATTAAGTTGCTAACCACAAGGTCGGTGGCTCAAACCCACCAGCTGCTCCATTGGAGAAAAATGAGGCTGTCTATTCTCCATAAAGATTTTTTCCAATGATTTTATTGGGAGTTCTTACAGCTTTTATAACATTCAATACATCATTTGTATTAAGCATATTTGTACACATGTTGCCATATTCATTTCCAAATATTTTCTACTTGAGCCCTTGGTATAAGCTCCTCTTTCCCCCTCCTTTTTTTTTTAAAAAATATAAATCATTTTATTGGGGGTCCCATAAAGATTTACAGCTTTGGAAACTAGGGAGTTCTATTCCTTCCTATCCAGGATCACCGTGATTCCTAATTGACTCAATGGGCTTGGTTCCACTATTTTGGTGCTTTTAGATATAATGCTAGTTTCTCGTTTGTTGGTTGGTTTTTTTGTTGTTGTTGTTTTTGGTTGTTTTTTTTTTGGCATCACTGCTCTCCGGTGGTGGGAGTAGGAGGCCTAGCCCCACTGCTGGAATTGAACCTCCGTCCCAGTGGGCCGCAGTCCTGCGCACAACCACTACGCCACCAGGGCTCAGCCCCTGTTGGTTTGTTTTTAAACTAGACATCTTTATAGATTGATCTGTGTGTGTATCTTTCTATTTCCAATTGAAATCCCTTTTATGATTCCTGTCACTTTTTTTTTTTTTTTTTTTTAGCTTTTGGTTTTTGGGGCATCACGGCCCTCCGGTGATGGGAATAGGAGGCCCAGCCTTGCTGCTGGATTTGAACCTCCAGCCCAGTGGGCCGCAGTCCCGCGCACAACCACTACGCCGCCGGGGCTCAGCCCGATTCCTGTCACATTTTAAAAAGAAAGCTTCTGCTCCACAAAGCTTTTGTGGTTGACTTCCCTCTCCGGAGAAGGCCCCAAAGTCCAATGTGTTCTCTAGAGACCCCTTTATTAAATCTTTAGTAGGAAAAAGACAAGACAAAGGCAAATGATGCAGCTGAGGGAGACCGTGCCCAGGAAGCCTTCGTGGGGGCCAAGGCATCCAAACCCATACGCTAATTATAGGACATAGAAAACATAGGACATTTCACAAAATCACGTTTGACAGGAGATCAGCTCCTCATTGTCACAGGGAGGAAACGGGACTATGCCTGGGATCTGCACACTCTTGCAAATTACAAGGTGGCTTTGTCACCCCCTCGTCACCTTGGTCCGGGGATGACTTATGGGACTCATGATCCTGTGGGCCTGGCACACCAGCTTCCATTAAGGGCGTGCCCAGGCAAGACCTGAGGGCATCACTGCCCCTCCCTGGGCTGACTGCTGTCGGATGTCTTTGATTAGGTTCCATCCAAGTGAGCAACCCGGCGGACACCAGCACGGAACCCTGCCCCATCCCGCACCACCTCCACAATTGCTTTGCGTCGACCCAGCGTTGCAACCAGTGAGTCAATCCAGGGTCTTCCTCTTCTCCGCTGACTTCTGTTTTAGGAAGCCTTGTGTCCCGTCCCAGGAATTGGCCTCTCCTGATACCGTGTCCCAAAGATGTAAAACGCTGTCTCACCATCTTTCCTTCTAAGGAGCGTCTGGCTGTACTTCTTCCAAGACAGATGTGTTTGTTCTTCTGACGGTGCATGGCACGTCCAATGTTCTTTGCCAGGTCTTAGAGTTTAAACGCTGAGCACCCAGTTTGCAGAAATTTATGGACAACAGTGGAAGCTTCCAATCCATTTGCAGAACCGCCACTGAATTCTTTCTGACTCGGGACATGAACAGTCTTGCTGTCAGGCACGGTGCGTTGGGAAACGTATGCCTTCACTCCCTTCCCCAAGTTAACTCAGGGAGGGGCAGTTCCTTTAGGGGCTTGCCTGGGTGTGTCTTGATGGAGATCACAGTACTGGGGTTGCATAGTCATAAGTCATGTCCTGGCTGCCTTGGCATATTGCAGATTTGAATAAGTGACACCCACTAGGATGTCTTCATAATTTAGAAGAGTATTCAGCTATAACTGGACACCTAGAATCTAAAAGCGATTCTTTGATTGCAATCCTGAGTCCACATTTCAGTCCATCTTTTAAAGGTGAAAAACTTAGTTATCCTTTGTGCAAGACTTAAGCAAGCGTGGACAGAAGCAGAAAGCAAAATTAATGTTACTATTTTTTGTTTCTTTGTTTTGTTTTGTTTGTTTGGGGGGGGGCATCACTGCCCTCTGGTGGTCGTGGGTGCTACCCAGTGCTGCTCCTGAGAGCTGCCCCTGGATTTGAACCGCCAAACCCATGGGCCGCAGTTCCGCACTCAACCACTTACACCCCCGGGGCTCAGCCCTAATGCTACTATTCTTTAAGGGTAGGGAGTACAGGGTACAGCCTTACTTATACCATTCTGTGAACTTCAGGAAGAGCAAGCATGCATTACAAGATACATTCCTTAGCATAAAAGAAACAATACCAAAATTGACTATAACAATAACAAGATTAACTACACCATTCAGATTATAATATCAAAGAGAATAGTATTGAATCAGAATTTGAATCTTGTGAGTCTGCATCCAGAGCTTTAGCCAATCACTCGCACCTTCCTCTTTAGGGAATCAGATTCTCCGGTGTTAGTGACCAGACCTAGTAAACCCAGACTTCAAACTCAATTTTTAAAAACATATTTAATTTTTATTTATTTTATGAAAATTTTTTTCTCTGCCAACCTGTGCAGTATCATTCTTATATTTAGCTAGCTATTCCTAAGAAGGAGAAAAATCTATAATTAGTCTGATTAGCAGAAAACCAACACATTTACACCTGCATTTTAACTTTCAGACAAGCTTTTGCAAATGTCATACACAATGGATGAGTATTATAGCTTAAGTAAAATTCAAGACATGTCCTTTCTGGTTGAGAAAGTGACTTTTTTGCCATCTTCCCATGACCCTGGAGTTCATTGAGTGCTATTGGTGGAAACCACAGGTCCTGGAAAATACTATTTAACAACTTGGCTGAGGAATGTAAGGTCAATGGGAGACTGCATTCTGCAGGGAAAGGGAGATCAGCACTGTACAGGGTAATTGTCTGAGTTGATGGTCACGTCTCTCATACGATTCGGATAAATAAATTCCAATGGAAGTGAAACCACTCAGGTGCTTGTCTGACCCACAGGTTAGCGCTTTAATTAGATGCCAACACACACCTATAGTTATAACATATATATGTATATATATATCCATTGAAAACCATTCATTCCCTTCTGAAGATGAGAAAATCTAAACAGACAGTTGCTTAAAAAAGAAAGACACAAAGTAGAGAAAAACTTCTTTTAGGAGCTGAACTTACACTTCTTGGAAGCAAAAACTCATTACCCATTCAGAAACCCATTCCGGTTCCCAAACCTCTGGGTGAAACGGCTTCAAACCCTTCAACAAAGACACCGAGCTCGCTGGTGATCTATTTGAACACCACCGCAAAGCAGACAAAAGTGTAGAGTGACCAAAGATGTGTGGAGGCAACGGGGAAAGGACAAGACAAAAACGTAAGGCAGGAGAGCTGAAAACCAAACCAGACTTTTTCTGTATAAGCTCTTTGAAATTGTCATTCATTTTTACAATAAAAAACAAAGGCACACACACAAAGAAATATACCTTCCAGGGCTTAAACTTTTGTCAAGTACCCTGGCAGATTAGATTAAGATTCATTCCAGCCTTCCAGATTCCAGTGGATAAAACCACTCCACGTTCTTTAAAAAATACCACACAAAGGTTTTAAATTTATGAAACAAAAAACCCTTGGGTCCTGATTAAAATTTATTTACTTTCAGACAACAGTTTACACCTGCTGATAGAAAGCACAAAAGTAAATCAACAGAAATGTTTTTCTAAAAAAAAAAAAAAAAAGTTTTTCTAATTTGTTTGTCCAGATGTCCAGTCAGTCACTACCAAGATCCCTTTTCTCAATTCAGACTAAACCAGAACATGTACCCAGCTAGAGATAGGAGATGGGGGCTCACGACACCCAGAATCCAGGCACAGGAGTGAGAACAGAGATACCACAAGGGTAGGGGACAGAGGGGGAGAGGAAGAAAGAAAGGGGAAGCCAATCCTCATGCTCCACATATAACCGTGCACCCCTCTCCAGGGGAAGAAACATGGAGAAAGGAAGAAAGCGGTCAGGGTGAGATATGAAAATCATAACACTGTACAATCTACCAAGGGGTTATGAGGGGAGGAGGGAGAGGGGGGGAAGATGGAGCTGACACCAAGGGCTCAATAGAAAGTAAACGTCTAGAAAAGAATGAAGGCACCATGTGTACAAATTCGCCTGATGCAAGTGATGTATGAATTGTAGCAAGAGTTGTAAGAGTCCTCAACAAAGTGATCTTTTCATAATAAATAGGTAGATAAATAAGAACAAGGTACATTCCTCATCATAAAAGAAACAGTACCAAAATTGACAATAATATCCTGCTACCATAACAAAATTAACTATACCACTTAGATTACAAACTCAAAGGGAACAATACTGAATCAGAACAAGCAATAGATTGAAGAATAGTCAAAACTAATTGTAGTGTCCAGAACCTGGGAACATGGGAGTAACATTCTAAAATGAATCACCAGCAGACTTTCCCATGAGGGGAGGGAGAACAGGCGGGTCACCCAGCAGTCAGCTTTCTGAGAGGGCAGGGAGGATCAGGCGAGTTACTTAGCAGCCAACAAAAATGGAGGTTCTTTTGCTCCTCTGCCTCAGGTGGAGGCACCGATCTTGAAGCCTAAGTGACCCAATCCTGGTCCTGTCCTTGCTTCTGTCATCCTACCTGTCGCTGTGAAGTTTTGATCTGCTCCTCGTCAAACTCGTGTGGCTGTCAGAACAGAAAAGAAGGGAGAGTGGGGCCAGAGCAGGGGTTTTAATTCACAGGTTTTCTTAGTGTTAACGCCCTCCCCGGGTGTTGAGAATGGAAGGAGAGTCAAGGGGACAGGGTGAGGGGAGATGAGGAAGAAAAAATCCGCCAAAGAAAGAAAGGGGAGAGCCAGAGAGAGGAAGAGATGAAGGGACAGGCTTGCAATCACATGATGCAGTGACAGAAAGTCAGAAAGCCAACAAAGGAATGCCACGTTAGTAAACCTTGGGGACAGAAATAAATCATTGTGTCTAAAGGAGCCCACGCTCCCCTTGTCCCCACGCCTCTGTTGGCTGTGGCACTAGCAGTGAAGAGAGATGGAAGGTTCTATGAGATGTTTTGAGAAGACAAGATGTCCGGTCCAGTTTGGCAGGGACAGAACAGGGGTGAGAGCAGGGGTCGATGGTCCTTCCCGCAGAGGGACCTGATAATGTCAGATTCCTGTGCCCTTCAGAATTGTGGTAAATCCACGAGGCTGGTTCTCAGGCACCATTATGACCTCCTGCAATTGTCTCTCTCATCCGGACGATGTGTCTTTGTCTTCTCTTTGTCCTGTTTGAGACGTCATCAATGTACTCTTTAAAGGATATTTGAGGCTGGGGCTCTCTTTTGTACTCCCACACACCCAACGCCAGTCAGTGAAACCCATCAATTCTTCTGCGGTGAGGGGAGTAATACTATGCTTTCAAATACACCCTACCCGAGGACAGACCCTTGAATTTGCCAGGTGTAGTCAGAGGTCTTTCGCTGGAGGCTGAGGTATGTCAAGCCTGTGAACAGTCAGGGCTCCCACTGGAACCTTCCTCAAACCAGGTTATTAATTGGCATCCAGCCTGGCTGCTATAAAGTGAACCCTCCACCCACATGTAGTCATGAGCTCTTTAGAAATTTAAGTGAGATGAGTCATTGTCTTTTTTATTAAATCGTGAGATAATCGCCTTGCTATTAAATCTGCTTTAGAACACAAAAAGACTACTCAGCATCAACTCAATGCTTTTGCAGCTCACGCCAGGCTTTGTCTGATCAATATTTGCTTCAGGGCTTTGAATGGTAAATGTTCCATTCCAGTTATTGTTGCAATCCTCCAAAATTTTAAAATTCATTTCCCATTCTGGTTTTGCTTCATTGACCATGACTCAGTCAATCTGAATCCGTTTGAACTTGTTTTTCATTCTCCAACCTCAAATTAATGTTCAGCAAATGGATAACGGGGAGCAATTTGATCTGAAGAATATTTAAGTGGCTTCCAAATTTGTTCCTGACCTTACAGATAAACTGTATTTTATATTAGCTTGAGTTTCAATCTTCCAAGATTGTGTATTGAGATTTGAAAGTAGAGATACTGAAATATTCCTTTCTATCCACTTGCTAACAATGAAGCCTCAAGTGATAGCAATGTTCCATTTTAATGCCTGTTTCAAGACTTACCCATTCAAGAAACATGACAATGTACAAGCAGGCTTCAAATAGGAAAGCAAGAACGGGACCAGACCTCAACTCAGGTGCCAAGCCTCAAGGGCAACAGACTGGCACGAAGCAGGGAACTCACAGAAAGATTTGTGAGGCCGGTCCCGGTCCCAACCAGGTCGACACCTTCCCCAGAAGAAAGCACCACAGAGGATAACACTGAAGATTGGGAGAGTGTCAGGTCTGTACAGACCACATGGGAACAATCTAGGGGAGAGAGAGAGAGATGCATCCTTACCCATATATAAAATTGTGGGCAACATTGCAAAAGACGGGAGTTCTAGAACACTTCATTATGTCCCTACAGAACCTGTACATAGCCCAAGAGGCAGTTGTGTGAATAAGACAAGGAAATACTGAACTCACGGCCATCAAGAGGATGTCAGCTCTCCAGGGCAGCGTAGAACCCCTCCCCCTGTGAGTTTCTGAGACAGTACCTCTCTTTAGGAGCAGACGGCTGGTGGTTTTGAACAGTGGACCTTGTGGTTAGCAGTCCAACCCTGAACGGTGGCACCACCAGAGCTCCTGGGAAGGGAATGCTACCTGATTTAAAATCAGAAAAGGTGTGTGTCCTCCGTGCACACCGACTCCAGCTGTGCGCTGAGCACACAATCTGAGCAGCTGGGCTGTGTGGAGAGGGAGGGGAAGACTTTAGAGTTGGAGGGAGGCTCAGTGGCCTGTGAAATGCAGGTGACAGAGGCTGGTGACTGAAAACAAAGAGGACATCAAGTACTTATTGAGAAAGATCAAAGACTGCAAATCAATGTATAGAAAACCAAAATCGTCACCACTGGATCAGGAGACAACTTAAAACAAA
>PVJH01047965.1:0-11101 GCA_004026705.1 Nesogale talazaci | reverse complement strand
GCCCCCCCCCCCCCCCCCCCCGCTGGATTTTTTTGAGAAGCGTTAGAGAGGTGGTGAAAGTACCAGCTTCAGAAATGTATTAGACCTATATGGAGGCTATGTTGAGAAATAATTGTTTCCTATTTTGATATTTTTGTCTTAACTTCATGTACCAGATCAACAAAATGTGATGTATTATTTTTATATCCAGTAATTTCTAATATAATAAAACTGTTGGGAAGATATGCATGCTGAATTTGTATGTGTGTCTGGGTACGGGAAATCAAGCTCATCTTTCTAAAGTCATACTTTAGCCATCGTTCTGATATGTTTGTTACTTATTTGCTTGCAATATAAAATTCAAATTATTTGAAGTTGGTCGACTGCTCTGGCTCAGTCTACTGTTCCTGTTTTTTTAAATTCTTATTACTCTTTAATAACCTAAGTCACATTATATATCCAGTTTTGTGTATTAGTTTAAAATCTTTAGTTCTATATGGATGACCACATGATATGTGGCTAATCTAAATTGTGTTGTATTAAAACATACAGTGCTTACTATATCTTGAATATATTACCAAAAAAGAATGTAAATTACCTCATGCTTTAAAAAAATTGGTTGCGTATTGAAATGGTATGGTTTGGGATACATTGGGATGATTGAACTATGGTGTTAAAATTAATTTTATCAGATTCCTTTTTTTAATGTGGCCATTAGAGAAATTTCAATCATGACTTATATTGAATAACATTGCTTTTGACTTTCATCTCTATTTTGTGCCTTTAAACTGCTTCTAAATTCTTTCCTCAATGAAGTCTTCCTCAAAATGTAACTCTTCTCCATCATTAGTTGAAGGTAGAATTTAAACTTATTTCTGCTGTCAATTAGCATATTGAGGGCTGAGCCCCGGTGGCTGTGCGCAGGACTGCGGCCCACTGGGTCGGAGGTTCAAATTCAGCAGCAAGGCTGGGCCTCCTGCTCCCACCACCAGAGAGCAGTGATGCCCCAAAACAAAACAGAATTAACATATTGAAGAACCCTGGTGGCTCAATAGTAAATGGGTTCAGCTGCTTGCCTGAGTTTTGTGATAGAGAGGCCTGGTGAACGACTCCCATAAAAACTTCAACCAATAAATCCAGCCCTAAGGGGCAACTACTACCCTAAAGGGGGGGAGTTGGAATCTATTCCATGTACCCAGTCACAGCATCATTAACTTCATAGGTTTCCTTATCAGAGCTGTTAATACACTAGTATGTATGTCAAAACTCCAATATACTTTCCCTAACTGTACTCATATATTACTGTAGAACCCTTTGTTTTCTGTTTACAGAAATTGCACACATTTGGGTTGAGATTTTTTAAAAAAAATTATTAATCATAGGATTGAAATTTTAAATTAGAGTAGATTGGATCGGACTGTGGTATGTGTTAAACAATGGAAAGCGATAGGATTTACTCAAGATGTCTTAGATTTGGTCAATCATAGTTGAAGATAGGGATTGGAGAGGAATGAAACTTGTTCTTTTGTTTATACTCTTACTGATTTGAGCTGTTTTATTGTGGTAAAGAGGACTGTGTGCTGGATAGGCAGTGGGCTGCTAAGCACAGACTGGCCATTCAGACCTACCATTTGCTGTATGGGAGAACGAATGATGGGGCTTTATGCTCCTATAGTTAGTCTTGGAAACCTTGCCAGTCAGAACTGACTCACTGGCAGTGGATTTGTTTTTGGTTTTAATAAGGGCCATCAAAAAATTCTCTGGACATCAGACTCCACTCTTCTCTAGATGGAGCTATCATGAACCATTTTGTGTCCTCTTGGATCAATTTCCAACTACATTATAATTCTGTCCAATAATTTTGGCATCGATATTTGTTTAATTGTATTTTGTTGCTATTGTGGTAACTGTAGCTTATTATTTTTTCTAATTTGCTTATGTTGAAATGTTAATATAAACATTTATTTATTGTGCATTGGTACCTTCTTGTGGTTTTGATTTGTTTTTCCTTGAAATGAGTTTGGAACATCTTTTCATGTGCTTATTGGGATTTGTATATCTTTTTTGGAAAATGGATTCCTATTTAACTTTCTGTAATTATAACTGTCTTAAGTATATAAGTTGGATGTTATAATTCTTAATTATCTTAATTATAAGATTGGGAAAATTTTCAAGCTTTGGGAATACCAAAATCCTAGGCATTCACTTAAAAAATTAAGTGAGTTTATCTTAAGCAATGTGAGTAGTAAAGTGAGATTACAATGGATTATGAAAATAATATCAAACACATTTTCTTATTATCGTATATTCTTGAGTATAAGCCAATACAAATATCAGCCGAGGAACTTAATTTTACCACAAAACCTGTTTTAAAAATGTGTGAAAAAACTCGACTTATACTCGATATATATGGTATTTACTCTCCCATTAAAAGTTTTTGTTTTTTTTTTCCGTTTTCTTTTTTCTTTTTTTTTTTTGGTGGGCATCACTGCCTCTGGTGGTCGTGGGCGCTACCCAGCGCTGCTCCTGAGAGCTGCCACTGGATTTGAACTGCAAAGCCCGCGGGTCGCAGTCCCGCACTCAACCACTTATGCCACCGGGGCTCAGCCCAAAAGTTCTTTTTACATATGTTAATCTATTCAATCTTTACACATACTCTGTGATCTAGATACTATTATTAATTCTTTTATATACAGGTACAGGAGGAAATTGAAGCTATAGAGGTTTAGAATTTTTTTGGGGGAGGCATCACTGCCCTCTGGTGGTGGGAATAGGAGGCCCATCTTTACTCCTGTGGAGCTGGAATTGAACCTCCATCCACTTACACCACCAGGGCTCAGCCCTAGAGGTTTAGTATTTTATCAAGGCTTACACAATCTGTGGTTTCAAAATGAGAATGTACACATACATATGTTAATTTATTTTTGCTGCTTTTTATTGTTTTCCAAATAGAGCATATGAGTTTATTAGTCTTTACTGTGCTGTTCCTGAGGTACCCATTGATATACTTCCACCCAAGGTATAAATGCATATTTCTGATAGGGTTACATTTAGGTCACTTTTTAATTAAAAACTTTTATTGGGGCCTCTTACAACTCTTACAATCAATACATACATCTATTGTACACAGACGACATTTGCCATCATCATTCTCGAAACATCCTTCTTCTCCTTAGGCCTTGGTATCAGCTCCTCATGTTTCCCCTCCCTCCCCACTACCCCTACCTTTAATAATTTACAAATTATCATTGTTTTTTCATATCATACACTGTCTGATGTATCCCTTTACCCACTTCCCTGTTTTCCATATCCCAAGGAGGAAGTTATATGTAGATCTCTGCAGTTGGTCCCCCTTTGTACCCCACCTTACCTCTACCCTCCCAATACCACCACTCTCACAACTGGTCCTAAGGGATCATCTGTCCTGAATTCCCCGTGTGTCCGGCTCCTATCCGTACCAGTGTACATCCCCTGATCTAGCCGGGTTTGTAAGGTAGAATTGGGATCATGATAGTGGGGGTGGCGGGGAGGAAGAAGCATTTAAGAACTAGAGTAAAGTTGCATATTTCATTGTTGCTACACTGTATCTTGACTGGCTCACCCTCCTTGACCCTTGTAAGGAGATGTCACTTCCCCAATCTTTACTCCTCCTCATTTATAATGATATAATTTTTAGTTCTTTGATGCCTGATACCTGATCCCTTCGACACCTCGTGGTCACACAGGCTGGTGTGCTTCGTCCATGTGGGCTTTGTTGCTTCTGAGCTAGATGGCTGCTTGTTTACTTTTGAAGCCTTTAAGACGCCCGATGCTGTATCTTTTGATAGCTGGGCACCATCAACTTACTTCACCACATTTGCTTATGCACATATTTGTCATCAGCAATTATATCATGGAGGTGGGCACGCAATGTTAAGATTTTTAGTTCTTGAAGCCTGATAACTGTTCCCTTTGACACCTCGTGGAGTTAAATAGGCTGAGCTCCCTTTGTAGGGTACTGGAAATCTATAGAATATTATTCAACTACCCCCCATAAAAATTACTGAAACAACTGTTTATGCCATAATGTCTCTGAAATTTATGTTTATACCATAATGTCCCTGAAACTGCTCTCCAAAAACAAACCTTTCTCACTTCCTAATTAACAAAATTAACCCATTGAATAAATCTGAACAGAAAAACAGAAAAATCTAGGAAAAAACCCCAATTCGTATGCATACTATAAAAAGATAACTAGCTTCAGTAAGTATTTTGGTATACATTCTATCCTCACACACATAATGCCCATTTCCATTTGAGTCTCTCTGTAGGACTTCCAGGCCATTAGAGGGTGCAGATACCTTTTCTGTCTCCCTAGGAGTGACTAGAAGATTTGAACCACTGACATTGCAGTTAGCATATTAAAGCTTGTGTGCATACTACAGACTTAAAAGAAAATCTCTTATTACTTAATAATTGTACCATAACTTAGAGTTTGATAAAGTAAGGTGAGTAAAACTGAAATTCTGTTCATTCATTAAACCTGAATGAATGTCTGAACTTGAATCATAACAAACTTGAAGTTAATCAGAGTGTAGAGAGAAAGTTTTGGAAATTTGACTGTCTTGTTCTAGTCATCAGACTGCTGTGTTTTCTTCTGCTTATTTTCTTTTTCCTTCAGTATTGTGCGTTATAAGCTTTTTTTTTTTTTTAAGTTAAGATGTTTTAAATTTGGTGTTTTTTTGAATAGTGGACTAAAATCAAGATGTAGGGAGGTTAAAAAAACAGATGGAAATAGAAAATTCAAAACGCCTAGCAGAATGAAATGAGAGAATGCAATATGGAATGTAGACTCTAAAATTACACATCTGTTAGACATCTGTGCATTCTTTATCCCTAAGTTCTGTTGTGAAAGAGTGAAAGAGTGTTGAGCCCTAGTGGTGTAAGTGGTTGAGTACGGGACTGGGGCCCGCGGGCTTGGTGGTTCAAATCCAGTGGTGGCTCTCAGGAGCAGCACTGGGTGGCACCCACAACCACCAGAGGCAATGATGCGCGCCCCCCCCCCCCCAAAAAAAAAGAGTCAAGGAAATTTATAACTTCTTATCACTTACTATTATATGTACATTTTAGGTGTACAATATGTGTTTATCTTTAAGTGTGTTGTTTCCCTTTTTTAGGTGTTAGAAAAATTCTTTTCCAAAAATAGCGTTGCTGCCATTAAATTGAGACTCCCTATTTATAGCCTTAGTACTGAATCAACCTTTTATTAAATTACACATCAAGGGTTTTTTGATAATCCTGAAAGAGTATGATGCTGTTAGGAATGTGTCACTGCTTTCCTCACTTAAGCTTGTTTAAATACTTAGAAAAATATGCATTTTATTAATGAGGCGTTTAAAATCAATTGGAATTTGAAAAATGAGCAGTTTGAAAAAGCTTTTAATCATTCTTTTACATATTCCCAGGAGGTTTTAGTAACTATTACATTTGTCTGATTTTTTAGTTTACAAAACACTTTTTCAGCCACTATATTGTGGGATTTTTTATTAGCTTGGAAATAAATTTTCTTTATTTTTCTTTTGCCTTAAAAATGAATAGAGGGCGGGCTGAGCCCCGGTGGCATAGTGGTTGTGCGCGGGACTGCGACCCACTGGGACGGAGGTTCAATTCCCGCTCACAAGAGCAAAGGCTGAGCCTCCTACTCCCACCACCAGGGCAGTGATGCCTAAAAAAAAAAAAATGAATAGAGGGCTTTGTCAATCCAGTTTGTCGTTATTGAAAATTCATAAAATTTTCCTCATTATAATGAGATACCCAGATTTTGGAAATAAGGGAAAAGTAAAAACATTTGCAACATCTTTCAATAATTACCCTAAGTGTGTAGAGTAATGTTTTTCATTCTTTTGTAATTTTTGGTAGTTTGCCCCAGTACTGAGAATTGTGTCCTTTTAAGACAGTAGTTCTCAACCTGTGGATCCTGACCCCTGTGGGGTTGAACTACCCTTTCATCGGGGTTGCCCGATTCATAACAGTAGCAAAATGACAGTTACGATGTGGTAATGAAAATCATTTTATGGTTGGTGGTTCACCAACATGAGGAACTGTATTAAAGGGTCGTGACATTAGGAAGGTTGAGAACCATTGTTTTAAGACATGCTTGGAGGTTTGCTGGGGGTGGTGGGGGAGGGGGGATTGTTCTTAACCCTTACTTTCTGGGGAAAAGAGCTTAATTTTAACTAAAGAGTGAATGAGTCTTCTGGTGTTGACACAGCTCACTCAGCTCCTGTGTGGTCAGTGGCAGGCAGTGGCAGGTAGACCCTGCCACTGCTTCTTCTTCTGCTTTCTGTCATGTCAGGAACGCAATTAACTGGTCTAGGATTGTCCAGGCTGGAGAAATTGAATGAATTATGATTAATTTTTACACTGATTTTCGTGTTTTTTTTTTTTTTTTTTCAGGAGAGGAGAAAAACTAATTTTAAAATCAAGGATTCTTTATAGGAAAAATGTAACAGTCTTAATATCATCTAAGTATATATTGGTTAAGAACATGGATTTTGGAGCCAGACTGGATTTAAATCGTAGCTCTGCCTCGTACTGTGAATGCAAGCTGTTTAAGGAGCTGGTTTAAGGACTTATGATTCTTCACCTGTAAAATGAGAATATCATTTTGGGATAATGGAAACAGTTAAGGAGCCTATGTGCTAAGCGGAAGGTTAGTGGTTTGAGCCCAGAGGCATCTCATAAAGAAGGAAGGTCTGAAGATCTAATTCCAAAACAGATTACTGGTTAAGCATAAACCCAACAAAACCAAGCTCCCTGCCATCAAGTCATTGTTGACTCAGAGCAGCCCTCCAGCAACAGAGTAAAGTGCCCTGTGGGTTTGAGCCTAACTGTTCGCCGGAATAGACTTGAGTCTCTCTGGTGCAGCAACGTAGTAGTTTCACACTGCTGACCTGCGGATGGTAGCCCAGCTCATAACCGCCCCACTGTTAAGCATAAAGATAGTGTTTGACTGTATGAGAGTGGATAAGATTATCTAGGGCGAGAATATGGTTAGGTGTGCAACAAACTGATAAACCTAGGACAACTGTAGAAAACTTTTTTTTTGGTTTTTGGGGCATCACTGCCCTCTGGTGGTGGGAGTAAGAGGCCCAGCCTTGCTGCTGGATTTGAACCTCCATTCCAGTGGGCAGCAGCCCCGCGCACAACCTCTACACCACCGGGGCTCATCCCCAGAAAACATTTTTTAATGATAAAAATAATGAATCTTAAAATGGGTTTCCTTTGACTGACTTAATCCAGAGAGATCTATATAATTATCTGTAGTTCAGTACTGACTAGTTGAATAGTTTAGGCCAGGCTTTACATTTTACATTTGTTTCATCTGTAGAGTGAAAGTGACCTAGGTTCTAGTTCCTAGGTGCTAATTCAGTTGAAACTTTTATCATTGCTTTCAACAGTATTTTTGTTGTTGTTGTTGGGCATCACTGCTCTCCGGTGGTGGGAGTAGGAGACCCAGTCCCACTGCTGGAATTGAACCTCTATTCTAGTGGGCCGCAGCCCCGCCCACAACCACTATGCCACCGGGGCTCAGCCCTAAAGAGTATTTTTTTTTGACTGTGAAAATAATATACTTGTTTATCATTATTAGAAAAAGTTGGAGTAATATATGTTTATTAAATAAAAACTTGATCTGTCTTAATCAAAGTTTCTTTGTACCAGAGATGTCACTTACTATAAATAGGGAGTACACCTTAAGATAATTTTTTGTTTGTTTGTTTGTTTATTTTTTGGGGGCATCACTGCTCTCCGGCTTAAGATAATTTTTTGATCAACTACTTTGCAACAGTTTTAGGATAAGCAAGATTATGTTTCACTAATGACCAACACTTAAAGTTGCCATGACTACACAGTTTAGTAAAGGTAATTTTTTCATAACTTTTACGTTTTCTTTAATTAAATAGGCAAGTAAGAGAAAGTTTAAGGAACCCAGGCTGTTCGTCTCCAACATCTTGTAGCTGCCCCTTCTCAAAAACATGGCCCTCATATTGCGGTGATAAGGAAGAACACATTCACGTTGGTCTCCGTGTCCAGAACTTCAAGAGGCCGTTAGCCGTAGCTAGTCATTTGGCTTTAACTGATTGCAAGAATGTATTCTGTCAATTCCTGAAGCTTGCTTTTTCCTTAGCATCTTCAATGCAGCTCGGACTTCCTCTTTTAATATCATTGATTCTTGATCATATAGTACCTATTGAAATGGCTGAAGGTCAGTGAATTCTCTTGAGGTGGTTCCTGCCTTTTTTCCTTCAATTCTTTCAGCTTGATAGAGTTGTGTTACGTCACCAAATGGACGCCCTTAAAGTTTTAGTTCATCCACAACACCCACACAGACTCCACTTGGGGAAGTCAGCCCTTCTTTACTCGTAGTTTTACTGCCTCTCGGAATCTGAGGGCTCTTCTTCAGCACTAAACCACTCCGTGCTCTATTGTTACTCTTTTTTAATTAAAATCATTTTATTGTGGGCTCGTGCTCTACTGCTATTCTTTTGTTTTTTTTTGGGGGGGGGCATCACTGCTCTCCGGGGGTGGGAGGAGGAGGCCCAGCCTTTGTGGAGCTGGAATTGAACCTCCATCCCAGTGGGCCTCAGTCCCGCGCACGACCACTACACCACCGGGGCTCAGCCGTGTTTACCCTTTCTATATGCCCTTCTTTTATAGCTCCTCCTGCTTTCTGAAATTTATCCCAGTTGATTCCTAAGAATAAGAATTGGCATGATGGCAGTGGGTAAAGGCCATAATCCCTGGAGTTCTGTTAGTCGCTGTCAGACTAGTAAGACTCTGGTCTCCCCCCACCCTCTTAATAATTTTGATTTTATGTTCTCCGTTTCCTCCCTTTATGTCCGTGACTTTGTAATGTTTAGTCTTTGCAGTATCTAGTTTTCCTGGGCTATAACTTGTATCCTTTGTACAAAATCTGATTTACCTAGAAAGTAGAAAAGCAGAGAGAATCAGGTGATAAAACCTAAAACTCATAAATGAATTTAGTAAGCTAAGAGTATTCATGATAAACAAAAAGAAAAACTGGTTACTTATACATAAGCAATAATCTTTGAATTTGGGGAGTACTGTTAATTTTTATTACTTTTGATAAGAAATACATCTTACTCTTTGACCTACTTGGTACTTTCCTGTTCTAGACATGCTTTGAATCTTAAGGAGAGAGGACCAAGAGACAAGGCTGCCAATTTTTTGCTTACCTCATCCCCAAAACCAGATGTGTGGGAGGGCTACCCAGGAGCTGAGACAGCTTCAGGAGAGCCCCTCAGAGTTACAACTGTTCCCCGTGGTGTCCATTTACTGTGCTGTTTAATTTTATTATAGACATTTTCTCAATAAAAAACTGAGTTTCCTGGAGTACCCGGAGGCCCAACCCTTGGTTATAACCAGATAATATAATAAGGGAAATAGAAATGGGATTTCCAGGAAGGAAAGCAACTAGTGTTTTTGATTATTGGTTTGAATACAATATAGTGAATACATGTAAACAATTGAAACAGCATATAAGGGGAAAGTGAACTTTTATTCTTTTTATTCTTTGTTTTTGCTTTTGTTTTTTGGGCATCACTGCCCTCAGGTGGTGGGAGTAGGAGGCCCAGCCTTCGCTCTGTGCAGCTAGAATCGAACCTCCGTCCCAGTGGGCCGCAGTCCCGCACACAACCACTACGCCACCGGGGCTCAGCCCCCTCTTTTTATTCTTTTGCACACCCTTCTCAATTTTGTTTTGACACAGATTTCTGGTTTTTTTCTTTTTCATAATTTTCACTTTTAAAAAGTTGTATGTACATCATCACAGTTCTAGTGCACCCTCCCCTTTACCCTATTCATTATTTGCTCTCTAGTCCTCAGCCTTCTCTCTTATTCATATTTATGATTAACTATTATATCACTTATTGTCTCTATGCATTCACTCCTGTGTTTCATAAGCTGGGAAACATAACAGAAACAATAAAAAAATGGAAAGAAGGAAATTTTAAAAAATAAAATAAAGTGGTAGAAAAGACTACAAGTATTATTTTATTGTGATATCAAGATGTATCTAAATGTAGAGCAATTTCAGGATAGGTTAAGAGGGAGGTCAACTGACCAGGTGTCATCTCACACTGTGGTTCCATCCACCATAATGAAGTTTACCTTAATCTTTGCCCGACAGCAAAGCTCACATCCTTGAATGTAGCCAGAGGGGATATGCCCTGCCAATGGCTTAATCTGACTTGATAGTCTGCAGATGGATTTTTGTGCTCACTTTGCCCTCCATAGACTTGTACAGATTCGGTGTTCACAGTTTAAACTCTGGTACTTTTCCCTTCTTCATCTTTGAATCTTGATATTTGTCATCACACAGGTTGGTGTGTCTCTTCCATGTTGACTTCATTGATAGCTCCCTTAGATGATTGTTTGTTTGAATAAGCCTTTAAAACTCCAGACATTATTCCAGTCAACAGCCAGGCACCATCCTCTTTATGCACCTCACTTAACTGTAGTACCCATATCTTCAGTGATCATTTCATGTAGACGAGTATCAGAGGAGGGCCATGTCCTAAGAACTAACTCTGAGGTTCTTTCTCTGGGGTTAGAGTTAAATGGGAGCTGAGAATCTGTTCGCTTGTACATTATGTATGACTTAGATTTACAACATGAGGAACTGTATTAAAGGATCATGGCATTAGGAAGGTTGAGAACAACTTAATAAGAGGTTCTGAGGCTGAGCCCCGGTGACGTAGTGGTTGTGCGCGGGACTGCGGCCCACTGGGACGGAGGTTCAATTCCAGCAGTGGGGCTGGCCTGCTACTCCCACCACCGGAGAGCAGTGAAGCCAAAAAAAAAAAAAAGAGAGAGAGATTCTGAAAAGATAGTGTAACAGTGGGTGATAAAAAAAGGACTGATTTGGCTGACCCCTGGTGGTGTAGTGGTTGTGTGCGGTACTGCAGCCCACAGGGTTGAGGGTTCAAATCCAGCAGCAGCTCTCCAGGAGCAAGGCTGGGCTTCCTACACCCACCAGGACAGTGATGCCACACACACACACACACACACACACACACACACAAAGACTGATTTGTGGCAGATGGGGGACTGGACTGGTTTT
>PVJH01047964.1:0-10885 GCA_004026705.1 Nesogale talazaci | reverse complement strand
TACTTGTTATTGACCATGTGCTAGAACTGGAAATTCACCGCCTTTCACTATGGAACCCGTACAACCTCCCGAGAGGTGGGAGGAGTTTGAGCTACGGGACAAGGGGATGGTGCATGGTTTACAATGACCAAAGTTGTGAACCCAGGTTGTAATTTTTCACCAGTTACTCAATGGGTTGCCAATCAAATCACCTGAGAAAGAGGACTATAAGAACAGTTCAGCGTCCCTGAGGATGACGCAGTCACACCGGCCACATGCAGATGGCATGAACTGGCTTACTGAAAGAGAAGCCCTGAAGCCGGCAACCAGTCGACAGCCTACACTTTGGATCTCACCTCAATGTAACAAACCCCCAAACCCTCACAACTTTATCAAGAAGTAACATCAAGATACACAGACGAAAAAAGTGAAGTTGTCAGGATTTCATTTTATTGAGATTTATAATCAAAACTCATGGGAGAATTCAAGAAAACAGGACACAGGGCATTCGACACATCTGCTGCACCAGATCTCGTCACAGCGCGCAGCGGCAAAGCTGGCACACTTGCCCGGCACGTCCGTTGCTAACTGCAAAGTCGGCTGTTCAGCCCATCCCGACACAGTCTCCGGAACCCACAGGGGCACTGTGACCTTGTCCTGTAAAGTCATGCGCAAGGGCCCGGCAAGGCCTCTGTGGCAGAGTTTGACCTGACACTGAGGCCTCAGGCCTCAGGCCCCTGCACAGGAGAATGACACAGTCCGGGCGCTCCCTGCCCCACCTGACGCCTCTTCCTTGCTCCAGCCGTGTGGCCAGTCCTGTCGTCCAGGGGTTTCCTCTGTCTGTCTCTGCCCTTCCACGTTCCCACGTCTGCTGATCAGCGCCTGTCTCTCCTGAGATGATGTCCAAAGCCTCCGCGACCTGGCCCCCAAGGAGCACTCTGGCTGCATTTCTCCAGAGACAGACTGGTTTGTTCTTTTGGCAGTCCATGGCACTTTCAATATTCTTCGCCAGTACATAATTGAAATACGTACATCCCTCTCCCGTGTTCTTTCCCGAATGTCCAACTTTCACAGGCTTGAGATTGAAACTATCGTGGCTTGCCTCAGGCAGACCTTAGTCCTCGAAGCTTACAGCCTAGCACAAAAGTGATGCCCTGCAGAGGATGAGGGCACACTGCAGGTCCAAAGCCCGTGACCGGGGCTTGGTGGTCAAGTGGTGTGAATATCCCTGCTCCCTGTTCAGAAGTGGCTCAGAAGGCACCGTGTTGGCTGGCTCTTGGTGCTTCCTGAACAATATAAAGAAATGGCACGGGACAGCCCCGCAGACCAGTGTCAAGCAACCTGTCCACATAGCTCTCAGACGGGAAACACTCGCCACCATGTGCTTCTCAGCAGCAAGACCTCCCGGGGTGCCTTGACTCAGGGTCATCTGGGGTCCTGTCCACCGAGGAAAGGACAAAAAAGTTGAGTTCTCCCAAACTTGTATGCCATGTCACCTCCTCCAACGACAGGCCTGCACTGTCACGGAGAGAAACCCACAGAGAACTCTGTGCTTGTGTGACCCTCAGGGCTAGTTCCCCAGTGTGCCTATGAAGAGGGACTCCAAGTCCCAGGTGGTGACCTGGCACCAAGCCCCTGCCTCAGGGCCACTCCAGCCGCCCGCCTGTTAGATGTCCTGCTGTCTGTGATGTTGGAGGTGGGGAGGCCAGGAACACAGGTTTTCCCGAGTGTCACCGCTTTTTGTTGTGACCATGTCAGTGCGCACGCTGGTGAGGGGGTGGAGTTCCTTGACCAAGTCCTGCCGTCTCAGGGATCACAGGCTCCTCACCCGAGAGATGGGTGAGGCCCAGATGTCAGCACCCAAAGCAGGCTCTGGTGGGCAGGCCAGAGTGGTGCCTATCTACACAGCATGCCTGCAGGGCACGGAGTGTTGGGGGGGGGAGGGGGTCTCTAGAGAGAGGTGCCCATCGCCAGGGACACCACGAGGGTCAGGGCAGCATCAACTTAATCACAAAAAAGACCACAGGCATTACCCTAG
Organism: Nesogale talazaci; assembly: GCA_004026705.1. Lineage (NCBI taxonomy): Eukaryota > Metazoa > Chordata > Mammalia > Afrosoricida > Tenrecidae > Nesogale > Nesogale talazaci. The sequence continues at coordinate 8,868 of PVJH01047964.1, read as the reverse complement.
ACGAAGGTGCCCTACATGACCTGAAGCCCCGGGACAGGGGCCATCTCAGGCCACCAGCCCCTCAAAGCTGCAGCAGGCACCATGGATGACCACATCCACAGAGACCTGACCCCAACAGGCCCTTCGGCTTATTGTGATTGGAGTGACAGGTGGAAGCATATTGGTTTCCATCCCACATACGCCGTGTCCTAAGGAAGACTGCAGATCCACAGGGGACCCCATCCTCTCCTACCCCTCCCTGGCCACATGCTGTCCCCCAGCCAGGTCTCACAGGGTCACTGTTCTCAGGACTGACAGCTTCCTTGGTTCACTGTTCACCTGTACACTTCAAAAAAAGGTGACTTAAAGCCACCTGTGATGATTCCCACGAGTCACTTGATGACCTGCTTGGGCTTCTTCCATTTTGAGGACTCTCAGGTGGGTACCTGCTGAGGGCAGGTCAGCCACTCGGTGGCCCTCAAGACTCAAAGGACTGCCACTGTACTAGCGGTCTCACACACGAGCTGCACCAAGCCATTTGTACTGCTTTATAGATTAGTTAACTGTCTGTTTATGTTAGGTCTGTTTCTATTTATATAAATATGTAGAGAGAATTATTTGTTTCTCTGGAAAACCCAGTCTAACACACATGCCTAGGTCCCGTCACCCAGAGCAGGGCTCAACTGGGAGCTGCTGCTGGCATCCCGGTTGGAGTTCTCCCTCAAGCCAGCACCTGTCCAGGAAAGACTGAGTCCACCTGGACAACTGCCTCAGGATGGGGAGCCAGAGGCCAGAGAGAAGGCAGGTTCCGTGGCACCTTCTGGGGACCTCAGGTCAGAGCGAAGTGCAGGCCTGCAAGGCTGGATGTGCAGCCCACAGCCAGCTGTCAAGAAGGTCCTTTTCCTCTGGAGTGCCACCTGTCACTTTCACAGGACAGAGGGCTTAGCAGGGATGGAGGGATGTGGAAAGCTGGCACGGAAGTAACCCTCAGGGGGTCTGGCTGATATTCCCGGGTTCATGTACCACACTAGTTTAACTTTCTTTCCTTTTTCAATTTAAAATGGGGCATGGTGTGGTGTGGGGGGAGAGAAATGTTGGTTTTCTGCTTTGGGACTCAGTAGTAACTTTTTATTTTTTTTAATTTTAATTTTTTGGCATCACCACCCTCTGGTGGGAGTGGGAGGTCCAGCCTTGCTCCTGGAGAGCTGCTGCTGGATTTGAACCACCAAGCCAGTGGGCCGTAGTCCTGCACTCAACCACTACACCACCGGGGCTCAGCCTTTTTATTTCTTTTAAGCAACCCTTGTTTTGACATCTAAAGGCATCGCGGTTGGCAGACGCACTGATCTAAAAGTTAGCAGCGTTGGTTTCTGCTCAGCTGCTTCTCTCCCCTGCGAGTTCAGGTGAAATGGAATTGCTGCTGTCCCCAACCTGGGAAGATGGGCAGCAGTCGGGAGGGGCCTGAGGATTCCTGTCTTCACGGTCCACACCCCTCATGGGAGGCTGCCAGGATTTGGACTCTCCTGTCAGGAGCCAGTGGAGGCCACCAAGTCCCTGTCATGCTGGGGCAGTGGCCCAGCAAACCCTCCTAGCAGGCCGTGTCGCTGTGCCTTCTCCAGTGGGGTGATCAGTACTGCCTGCCCCTTCGTGGGACACCTTATAGGTTTCAAGGGCAAAACCCCACCTGCAGAGAGGGCTGTTCGAGGGTCTTGATGCAGCCCCTGCCCCCTTCCTCCTTCAGAAACAGGGAGGATTGCTGTGGTGACAGCCCTAGAAAGCAAATAATAAATCCAGATTCCCTCCGCCCAGGCCCCTAGGAGTGGATCCCTTCAGCCCCTGCAAAGCTGGTACCCAGGATGGGACCCTCCCACCTGAACTATCATCTATGTCTTTGCCCCTGCCAGTCTTACCCTAGAGAAGGACGAGGGACTTATCCCAGCAAGGCTGCAGCACCTGGACCCGCTCTTCCACCCACCACCTGGGCCAGGCCTCTTACGCTCCCTTCACCCGCCACCTCTTTCCCTGAAGTGCATCTCAGCACCTGCTGGACTCAGGCTACAGCACTCGAGTCTGTCTTCGGGAAGCAGCAGCCCCCACCATCTCGTGCACCCTTCACTACATGCGGGGGTTTTGCTACTCAAGCCTGAGTGGATCCCAGTCAGTCTGAGAATGACCGGGAGTGCCTGTGTTGTGGGAGAGCTGCAGGGACAAAGGGGCAGAGGTTGCAGCTTCAGGTACAGCATACCTACACCAGGGGCTCCCACCGCCCACATTTGGCCACGTCTTGGCCAAGCCACAGGCCCCCACCGACCAGGTGGGAATGCTGGCCTGCCATCATCGCTGGCACCCCCTTCCCCCCCACCACCACCTCCCAGCAGCCCACACTATACCAGCTACTAGGAGGCCGGCCACACACAGGTTATCAGGACAGCCCACGAGGTTATCACAAGCAGATTCTCAGGTCTTTCTTCCAGGGCCCTCCGGTGGGCTCCAATCTGCACCCTTCCAGCATCCTGCTACAGGCCCACAAGCAGTGCAGGCCAGCAGGCCTGGGCCCGCCTCCCTGGGCAGCACCAGCTAACTCAAGGGAGGAGCTGCACACGTCCCAGCCTCCTCCCAGGGCCCAGGACCACAGGCACGATTGCAGTCCGAGAGCAAATTCTCCCAGCACCTCCCCAGGCGGGACCCGGTGGCTGCAGGCAGTTTGCAGACAGCGTGGCCGCAGGGTGCGGGGAGGGGAGGGTGTGTGGACCGCCGGCGGGCCACGCCAGAGCCAGTGGTGTGGCTGCAAGCACAAGCACCCAGAAGGCTGCATACCAAGTGCCCAGGTCCCAACCGGGCCAGTGTCCCTAGAGGAGAGAGAGCGCCAAGGCTCCGCGGCCAGCCCGGCTCGGCCTTCGGACTCGCGGACAAGCCCCCGCTTTGGAGGTGCTGCAGCTAACTCTTTCTCCGAGTCCCAGGAACCCTCCGCCTCCCCCGCCCACTGCGCTTTCGCAGCCGCTCGGCGGAGACAGTCGGGGGCGGGGTGCCTGGGGGTCCTGCGGGCCCGGGGGGCGGGAAGCGGGGCTGCCTCGGGGGAGCGACGCGCACGCCTCCCCCCAGCGAGCTACCCGCAGCACCATGGGAACGCGGCCCGGCGTGTGCCGGGCGCCCCTAGCACCCAGGCCCAGGAGGAGCTCGGTCGGGCGCGGCCGTGGCTGCCGTCGGGGAGACGCGGTAAGAGCCACGCAGGCGGCCGCGGACCCGGCCCGGCCCGGCTCGGCCCTCTCGGCGGACTCGGCCCGGCCCGGCCGCCGGGCCCCGGACGTCGCTGCCCGCCCGCTCCCGGCCCGGAACGCGCCACTCACCCGGCGCCCAGCGGCTACAGACGGCGCGGGCACCGCGCGGCGGGCGGACGGCGCGACGGGAGACGCCCGGCGCTGCCCGCAGCCCCGCCGACAAAGCCCGCAGGCCAGCCGCGCACCGCGGCCGGAAGTGCGCCAGGGCCAGCTCGGGACACTTCCGGCGCCGCTCTAGGAAAGCCGGAGGCCGGCCTCCTCTCGGTGGCGCGGAGTTCCTCCCGTGGGGACCGGGAGGGCTGCGTGTGGCGGGGAGGGTCGCTAGAGGGCGCCCGCGCCGCAGGAGCCGGCGGGACCAGGAAGTCGGGCGGCGGGGACGCTCGGGGGTGCGGCCGGCGGCGGCTGTCAGCCTCCCTGCCGCAGGTCTGCGGTGGGCGGGAGGGCGCTTTCAGCAGCATTCTGGCCGTGGTTTTTGTTCTTTTTTGGCATCACTGCCTCTGGTGGGCGCTACCCACTCCCGAGAGCCGCCGCTGGACTTGAACCGCCAAGCCCGCGGGCCGCAGTCCCGCACTCAACCACTTACGCCCCCGGGGCTCAGCCCTTTTTTTTTTTTTTTTAAAGAGAGGTTTTATGCAACAGTTTTCCCCCTTGCAGTACCGAATCCAGCATCGTCCCTGCTGCTTCTGTGGGCGTGGACCGTACAGCCAAGTCAAAGGAATCTGTGACAACCTCGATCTTTCCTTCGTTTATCAGGATACCCTATTGGCCCCGTGTGGGGACTTGGGCATTGGTCACATCAAGATGTGATCCACAACGAAGGCTGTGTTTGATCTTCAGCAGTAAATGCTTCGCACTTTCTTGGTGTGCAGGGAGTGCGGGTAGTGTTATTGGCATATCACCTGTCTTTCTGTCTTCTAACTGTTCCACGCCCTCTTCTTCATCTGGCCCAGCTGCTCAGAGTACTCAGATTGTGTGGAGTGAAAGGACACACCGTGCCTGAACTGCACACACAAAAACTCAACGTGAAACCATCGGGGAAGTCTCACCCAGTCACAGCTGCCTGCACACACGTCACTAGAAGGCAAGAAAACCCACAGGGGGGGCGGCTCTGACCCCTGAGCACCCTGCATGGGGCCAGTGCACACACACTTGCTGGGCAGGAGAGGTGAGTGTGGTGCAGGAATCAGAGCACAGGAGCTGGAGGGGTGAGTCTGCCCACCCTCCCAGACGGTAGGAACTCTTACCTCGCATGGCGGTGATCTTTCTTCTGGCAGGTGTGCCCCCTCAGGGTTGTGCCGACAGACATGGTCCTCAGTCTCTCACCCACGTGGCCTTTTGGGCAGGCCCTCTCACACATATCTTGGAGGCTGCTGATACATGCAGAAGGACACTCTACTCCACCATAAGCCCTGGCCTGAAGGCACCCAGCTCCCGCTCTGTGGGTCAGCAAGCTTGCTGCTTGGAAGGGCCTGCAGGCACCCTGCGCTGCAAGGCTGCCTCCAGCCTGAAGGCACCCCAGCATGACTTGTCCCAAGGGCCAGAAAGCTCACCACTCTGTCTTGTGCCCCTGGGCTGGTCCTGCCCCACCCTCCCCGCCCTCGCCCTCTGGTGCACAGCTCTTGTCAGCAGGAAAGTCTCAGAGGGAGATGAAGCAGAGTGAGAGAGTATGTCCCACCTCCAGGGAGGAAGACAGGAGTTCCCAGAATCCTCAGGTGAAGGCCATACCCACATAGAGGCCTCATTGGCTATCACCTGATTGACAGGTCAGACTCCACCCCTTGACACGTTGACAGGAGATGGTGTACCTGCCCCAATGAGAATGTCACCCGATGGAATACACGGGAATTGGAATGAACGCATGCGTGGGAAGCCCAGTTCCCATCAACCAAAATGAAGCCAGAGGCTGACCACAGAACAGCCCACTAATAGCTCGTATGCAAGTTCAAGTCGAAGCTAAGTAAGATGTAAGCAATTCAAACATCCATGAGATCCAAATTATGACCTTGAATTTAGAGACTGTCTCCAGAACAATGTGATCTGAAGTGTGAAGACAAGACGCCCTGTGGGATGGCATCAAGAAGTCATTAAGGGGGGGGGAAGCTGATACCGAGGGCTCCATGGAAAGTGAATGTCTAGAAAAGAATGAAGGTGACATATGTATAAATATGCCTGATTCAACTGATGTGCGGACTGTGATCAGAGTTGTATGAGCCCCCAATAAAGTGGTTTTTTAAAAGATAATTCATTAAAAAGTTAGAAAAGACCATAACGGAAGCAGAAGAGACTCTGAAACTTGTAGTTCACACACAACTCTCTCTCTCTCTCTCTCTCTCTCTCTCTCTCTCTCTCTCTCTCTCAGACGTCCTAGGTTCCAGCCCTCCCAAGTCCCTCCTGGCTCTGAGTCTTGGGAACCGACTGGTGCCTCCCTCGAGGCCCCCCGGCAAGACAGCTTGGCCGGTCTGACCAGGTGAGAACCACCTCCCAGGGCCATGGAGGGACAAGGACACTGTTTACTTGGAGCTGCCTGGCCCCGCCCACCCCAGCCGACTCCGAACCTCTAGCCTCGAGGGCTCAGCAAGGGTGGAGGGGTGGGGGATGGGGGGGGGGGGGAGGTGAGCGGGGCTGGCGAGAACTACATTTCCCAGGCTGCTGAGCGGCCTGGACTTCATCTCCCAGAAGCCCACGGGAGAGCCGAGGCTGCGCGTCCCGGGCTGCACTTCCTGGAGTTCCGCGGGAGGAGCCGGCCCCGCTCCCCGGCCCGGAGAGGCGGAGACGTGGCGCCACAGGTTCCAGGCGCCAGCAGCAGCAGCTGTCGGGGTGCAGGCAGGTGTGGGGGGCGCAGGTGCGGCTGCGGCGGGCCCCGGGGAGCAGGGTTCCGGCCAGGGGGAGCCTGGTGGGCATGCCGTGCCCCACCTTACAGTGCTGCACCGTCCAGGTGCGACGGCGGCCATGGGGGAGCCCCGAGGGCCCGCGCGCATCCTCGTGACGGGCGGCTCCGGGCTGGTGGGCAGAGCCATTCAGAAGGTGGTGGCCGACGGGGCGGGGCTGCCCGGGGAGGAATGGGTGTTCGTCTCCTCCAAGGATGCAGACCTCACGTGAGTGGACTGGCCCCCTCGCCCCCCTCCGCCCCGCGCCTCCTCCCCGCGCCCGCATCGGGAGGGCTGCATCCTCACACTGGCATGGACCCCGCCCCCCACCAGTCCCGCCCAGCGCCCCCCCGCAGCTCCTGACAGCCGGCTCCCCCAGGGATGCGGCGCAGACCCGCGCCCTGTTTGAGAAGGTGCGGCCCACGCACGTCATCCATCTGGCAGCCATGGTGGGAGGTCTTTTCCGGAACATCAAGTACAACTTGGATTTCTGGGTGAGTGAGGATCCCAGCTGCTCAGAACTCTCTTCCCAGTGCATCCTGCAAGTTCCTGAGGGTCAGGGCTTGACCCAGCCCTGGGGGGTGTCCCCGAGGGTCCACAGGCACCCCCACCCCCCAATGGAAGAGAGCTGACCGCTTCTCTTTAGGTAAGCAGGTCCAGGTGCCCAGCGTTGCACCCTGCTGCCCTGAAGGGCCTCCTGGGTGGGTGCTCTGCAGTGGAAACCCCACCCCTCCCCAGGCAACCGCCCCCTCCTCCCAGGACCTGCTCTGGGCAGCACCTGAGGGTGCACCCTCCTGGGCTGAGGGGTGGGGTCCTTGCTCCAGGACCTGCGTCCTACAGCCAGATAGGGGTGGGCCTGATTTCCGGAGGGCCCATGGGAGGCTTGGCCTTGCCCTGGAGAGCTCTGCCCTGCGAGCTGGGCTGTGCCCCACCGCTGCCCCTGCCACCCCCCGGGAGCTGGTGAGGACGCCTGGGTGCTGCCTGGGTTCCTGACACACTCGGCCTCCCTGCAGAGGAGAAACATGCATATCAACGACAATGTCTTACACACCGCTTTTGAGGTGGGCACCCGCAAGGTGGTCTCCTGCCTATCCACTTGCATCTTCCCGGACAAGACCACGTACCCAATCGACGAGACCATGGTGAGAGCCTGCAGGGGCCGGGTTGGGTCTACAGGCTGGGGAGCTGGCCCCAAAGGAGCCCCAGCCTGGCTGGGCAGGCGTCTGACCGGTCCCCAGGACGTGTGGCCTCAGTGTATGTTCTGCCTCTACCCCGCCCCCTCCAGATCCACAACGGACCCCCTCACAGCAGCAACTTTGGTTACTCGTATGCCAAGAGGATGATCGATGTGCAGAACAGGTCCAGGGGGGAACGTCCCAGCTGGGGAGGGCTGGGACTGTCCATTTCCTGTCTGAGAGGCCTGGGGGTGGGCGCTGAGTGGGCCCAGGATGGGGCAGGAAGAGTGGGCCGTGCCTCTGCAGGGCCTACTTCCAACAGCACGGCCGGACCTTCACTGCAGTCATCCCCACCAATGTCTTCGGACCCCATGACAACTTCAACATCGAGGACGGCCACGTGCTGCCCGGCCTCATCCATAAGGTGCACCTGGCCAAGAGTGAGTGCCCATGCAGATGGGTGGGAGTGATGATGTGGTCTTGGGGGCTCCATGACCCCTTGGACACCCGCCCCTCCCTTCTCTGCAGGCAGTGGCTCAGCGCTGACCGTGTGGGGTACAGGGATGCCACGGAGACAGTTCATCTACTCCCTGGTTCGTGCAGGGGAAGCACAGCGACGCTCCCCTCCCACCAGCCAGCATTCAGAATGGGGTGACGGGTTCGGGTCAAGTCCTTAGGACACCGCATAGTGGGGTCCGCGTAGGTCAGCTGTCACAAGGGCAGCTTGGAGCTTAGGCAAAAGGTCATCCCTGGTCAGTGACAGTGGAGCTGCTCAGAGCTGCCTGCAGGGGCTTCCGGGTAGGGGGTGGGTGGGGGGGGCTTCAGAATGTGACGGTGACCCTGCTCTGTCCTGCCTCCAGGACCTGGCACGACTCTTCCTCTGGGTTCTGCGCGAGTACAGCGAGATCGAGCCCATCATCCTCTCAGGTGGGGGCAGGGAGGTTGGCCGCCCAGGCGGGTGGGGGTGACGGGGACCCCCTTGTGGAGAATGAGCTGACCTTGGCCTGCAGTGGGTGAGGAGGACGAGGTCTCCATCCGGGAGGCGGCCGAGGTTGTGGCGGACGCTATGGACTTCCACGGAGAAGTCATTGTATCCTTGGGGGGATCCCTCGCGTGGCTGGAGGAGGGGATGGCCTGGGCAGAGAAGTGGCCCCCAGGACCCGGCGGTTTCAGGAAGGGGGAGGGGAGGGGAGGGGAGGGAAGAAAGCTCCTTTGGTTGTAGCCTTGACCAGACGCCCAGTTTGATACGAGCAAGTCGGACGGGCAGTTTAAGAAGACTGCCAGTAACGGCAAGCTGCGGGCCCGCCTGCCCGACTTCCAGTTCACGCCCTTCAAGCAGGGTGAGGCCCCGCCCTGGGAAAGCATACTCCCCGCTGTCCCTGCGTGCCCCCTTCACCATACGGCTCACCCCCTCTCTCACCTCCCACCCTGCAGCCGTCAAAGAGACCTGCAACTGGTTCGCTGAGAACTACGAGCAGGCCCGGAAGTGACGCACGTGCAGGCCACTCAGAGCCCTCCCCAGGCCCGGAAGTAACACTGACAGCTGAGCTGTCCCGTTTGCTGGCAGGG
>PVJH01047963.1:0-11033 GCA_004026705.1 Nesogale talazaci | reverse complement strand
GGGGGGGGGGGGGAGGAGCAGGGAGGGCAAGAATGGACCCAAGCTTGGTGGTGATCATGAGACGGGCGTGGGGTCAGGCCGTGTTTTGGAACATTGCACACAGGCACAGGGACACTCTGATGCAGAAACACCAACGTGGCTTTGAAAAGACTCTTTCCCTCAGGTCCCTGATCAACTCTATGGTTCATAGTCTCCGTGCTGGGAGTTGCTGTCTAGACACTGTGCTAGGTGAGGGTTCTGTAGAGCAGCAAACCAAGGATGCGTGTGTGTGTGTGTGTGTGTGTGTGTGTGTGTGTATCAAGAGAACGAGATTTATGTCGAGGAACAGCTTGCACGGTTGTAGAAGCAGGTCAGCCCCATCTGGAGGGCAGAGGTAAGCGGAAGGCTTCTGCGACTTGTCTCGCTGTGGAAGCCCATGAGCAGGAAGCAGCAGGAGGGCCACAGGCTGGTGGAAGCCACGGAACATGAACCCGCAGTCTGCTGATACCTCCTGGCATCAGCAGGTGACCCAGCAGGAGATCTAGGAACCAGACGCAGAATCCAGATCCAGCAGAGAAGGGCTGAGCCCCGGTGGCGTAGTGGTTGTGCGCGGGACTGCGGCCCACAGGGTTGGAGGTTCAAATCCAGCAGCAAGGCTGGGCCTCCTACTCCCACCACCAAAAGGCAGTGATGCCCCAAAAACAAAAAAGACACACAGGTCCAGCAGAGAGGCTCCGCTCCGCTCAGGGTCTCTGGCACCAGAGGCCACACGCCAAGGAGGCGTCATCAGGCTGTGGCCTGATTGATAGACTGATTGATAGATTAATTGACACCCCTGCTTGCCCCCAAGTGCTTCTGATTGGCTTGAACGCTGACCATCACAGGGGAGACTCAGTTCTGTTAAAAGGGGTGGTGGACATGGTTGTGCAACTTGAAGGATGCAGCCAATGTTATTAAGCTGTCCCTATAGAAATTACTGAGTCGGAGTACGCCTGGTTGCAATTTTCGTGACCATAATAAACTCTTCCTAGCGATAGAATTTTTTTTTTAATGTCCTTTGGGACTGACCGCCACACAAGTGCAGGGCTCAAGTGGCGACCTCCCCAGCTGAGCCCAGCCCTTACCGGACTCTTCCCTTGCGTGCCCCATCTGCACGCGCATGCTCCCTACGTGTCCTGCTGCGCCAGCCTACTGCTGCTGAGGTGCCCGCTTCCCGTTCTGTCCTCCTGGGCAGGCTGGTGAAGGGCATCCACAGGCAACTCAGAAGGGGGGAAACTGAGGTGCCGAGGAGAAGTTACAGGCAAAATGCAAAAGCCCAGCCTTCTAACCCCCATGGCAAGCTGCTCTCTCTGCCACGCTCTCTGCCTCCCCGAAGGGACGACCCATCTTGCCCTTGCCCGTTTCTCCAGATGCACAATAGATCCCTGAGTCTCTGAATGTCTCACTCTTGGCCACAGCCATGACAACTCTGTTGGGAGTGGGACTGGGTGGAAGGATGTTGGGGTGGCCAACCAGGTCTCTGACGTTTCCACGGTCACTATCGGAGGCTGGAGGAAGCTTCCGGAAGGCCTGCCCAGCCTGCCTGCTGCCGGGCGCCTGGGCGCTCACCCGCTAATTGAATTCCCCCTTGTGAAAAATGTTAACAAATTGCAAATGACCTCTTAGACAAATTTAGAAGTCAGAAGTGTGCTGCTAACTAAGGGTCCCTCCTTTGTCATTAGCTTTTATGTTGGGTCCACAAACAATTAAAAAATAACCACAAGCCCAGCGGTCCTCTTCTCTAATTAGCTCTAAGAGTCCTGCCAGCCAGAGAGGCCTCAATTACCACCCCTTCCTCCATCCAGGCCTCATTAGAAAAGACAGGCCCTCAGGCCAAGGGGGAGCAATTAAGTAAAGGGCTGAGAGGGTGGTGAGGGGGCTGCCGCAGCCCCCAACACCCCGAGCTGACTGGGCAGCCCACCTCTGTTTTCTGCCGGGCGAACAGAGGCCCGGTGGCAGGTAGATGTGAAAGGCTGGGAACTGTCACCCTCCAGGGCTGTGGACCAGAGCAGTCTTGTTAGAGGGCAGATCCTGGGGACCCTCCCGGTGCAGCCAGATTTCTGAGGGTGGGACCCTGGTTCCCCCAAAAGCTTAGAGTGATTCGTGCTCGCACTCATAGTTCAGAACTTAGGGCCTCGGCTTCAAAGGCATTTTCTTCTTCTTCTTTAAATCATCTTATTGGGGGCTCTGATAGCTCTCATAACAATCCATACCTCAATGGCATCAGGCACATTTATGCATATGCTGCCATCTTCATTTCCCAAACATTTTCTTCCTACTTGAGCCCTTGGTATCAACTCCTCTTTTTACCCTCCCCCAAGGAAACGTCTCCTCCAAGCTGAGCTTTTCGGGTTTTCAGGGCAGTTGTACCTGAGGGCCCCTGCCCTTCCCCGGGCCACAGTGGGACTTCTGTGAGGCCGGGCACATGCACCCCCCTGCATGCATACAAATAAAGCAAAACCTTACTTGGTTTAGTAAGTAACGTCTAGAAAATAAAGCAAAACCTTAGTTTCATAAGAGCCGGGGACACTTTCGAGCAGCCAGCTGAGTCAGCCGCTGGGTCCCTGCGGATCTAGGGCAAGGGGTGGGACAGAAACCAGACACGCAAAGGGGGGATTCGTGCGTGCCCAGGGCTAACCGCTACTACTGCTGACTCCGTGACCCGCCCGCAATCAAAGGTCCCGAAGGAGGAGGAGAGAGCTCTGGAACTGAATTCTAATTCCTAACCGAGATTTACTGGACGGGCAGAGACGAAGGAAGCCCCTGCTCCGATCTAGCTCCCAAGGCCACCCTTTCAGCTTGGAACTGAGGCCACTCGCAGCGGTCATCTTCCAGCCCAGCCATCGCTTGGCGTATCGCATGAGTCGTATGTGCCTGTAAACAAGCACCCGGATGAGCCTGACAACGGTCAGCCGTGACCCCCAAGGCAAAGACTAGAAGTCGAGGAGACGCCAGCAAGTCAGCTCAATGAGAGCAGGACAGGGAGGATGGAATTAATGGGAACTGTTGTCCATGTCACGGTGGTAGCCACCGTCCTAGCACAACCTGTATAAAACTGTGGGGTGAGCACGGACCTGCTCATCCCACATGTAGGATGTAGGAGCATGCACCTACAACACAATAAAACGAGTTTTAAATCGCCTAAAATGATTTTCTTTGACAATGCTGGCATAAAGACAACTATAGTGAACGCTGCATTTGATTTCTCTTCCCTCTGACTTCAAAAGAAATGGAAGTCGTTCTACTGGACCCGAAGAGGGTGGGCGTCCTGCCTCTTCCCATCAGCCCTCACCAGGCTCTTTGCCCTACGGGACTCTCTTCTCCTCTCCCACCTCCCCCTGCCCCTTCACCACCGTGACTTGGGAGAGAGGATTGTGCCCCCAGAGGGAGAGCAAAGAGTGTAAGGACTGCAGAGAGCCCTGGCTTTCCCACTGTGCTGTTGGTTTGCTTTGGACAGCTGCTCAGCTTTCCTGGGTCTCCGTTCCTCCCCCTCTCCACGGGGTTCACCCCTGCCTCTGCAGAACCACATGGCTCCAGGTCGTGAGTAAAGAGTTTCTGCAGCCCTTCCTTGGGGAAAGAGACACCTATCAGGTATTTTTGTTGTCTACGAGACACAGAACCAAGAAACCAAACTCTGCGCCAGGGCGCCCACGCTGACTCACTGCAGCCCCAGAGCCCAGGGCAGAGCTGGCGGAGAGGGCCCATCTTTTCAGGAGGAGAAAGCCCCATGGAGCTCCCATGCAGAGGCCGGTGGTTTTGAACTGCTGGCGTGTGGCGAGCGGCCCACTGCGTTTCCCACCGGCACTGCTAGTGACATCGAGCGGATGTCACAAATCCACACCGCACCAAGGCCCTGGCGGGGCCTGTGGGAGGCAACAGGGAATGGTGGGGACGGCACCAAACTCGAGCACATGCCGTGTCTAAAGGCTGCAGCTCCAACTCACTCGTGACCCGGAGGAAAGCGGGCCCAGGGCTGCTAGATAAGCTAATGTCTCATCTAATGTCCAGTTATGAAAAAGTAGACACTGGGATGATTGCGTTCATTCTCCTGGTTTTTTAAAAAAACATGGTAACTTACCAAATCAATTAAATGAATTTAATATCAACTCAATATTGGTGACTCATAAATGTCAGTAACTTGTAAGTTACCAATGTTAAACTGACAAAATTATTTTTTAAATTTATTTTTGGGCTTAGCCCCAGTGGCGTAGTGGTTGTGCCTGGGACTGCGGCCCACTGGGATGGAGGTTCAATTCCAGCTCCACAGGAGCAAAGACTGGGCCTCATGCTCCCACCACCAGAGGGCAGTGATGCCCCCCAAAATATTTTATTTTTTATTTTTTTGACATCCAATTATTTTAAAATGTGAAACTGAATACTAGACATCACAACCAACTTTTACTATTAAAAATAATCGGTAACTTAAGAGTTTTGGGGATTCTTAAAACATAGTACCGACCAGATGTGGCCCGGAGTTTGTTATTCACAGATGCTTTCATGCCGCGTTTTCTGAATATTGATCCTGAGCAAGTGACTTAACCTCACTGAGTACCAGCTTCCTTGCCTATACAACAGGTGGTAACAGAGTCATAGCTCTTATCAGCAAAACAAAGCTCACGGTCATCGTGTCCATGCAGGCTCCTGGTGATGCCCTGTGCGTTTCTGAGACTGTGCACTGCTTATGGAGTTGAAAGTCCAGTCTTTCTCCCATGGAGCCGCTGGCTGTCTCAAACTGCAGACCGTACGCATCGCAGGTCAACAAGTAACCACCGCACAGCCAGGGTGTCTGGTTCTTAGAACGGGTAGGAGAGGCCTTGGACGCGTGGGGGCCAAGTGGGAGGGAGAGGTCCGAGACACACCAACCGACACACATGCTAGAATGGCACACACACAAGTAAAGGAGAATCGGGCTGGGCGGAGGATCAGAACACGACGATGCCCTGGCCCAGTGTCCTTACCCTGACTGGTAGGACATGATGATTTTGCCAGCTGTTCCCACTGATAGAAAGGATCCACAGGGTTCCCTAAATTCTTTCTTAAAGCTATATGTCCGTCTATCGACATAGAGCAGATGTCATCAATCCACACATCACCAAGGCCCTGGCCAGTCCTGTGGAAGCCAACAGGGAATGGTGGGGACTGCACCAAACTTGACATGCCCTGAAGAACCAGAAGAAGGAACGCGGTAGCTGGTGACACTGTGTGGGCGATATTCGGCAGACAGGCTTGTGAGAAAAAAAAAAAAAAAAAGGAAAAGAAAAAAGATACTTGCACCCACTTTAAGCACAAGGGAAACCAGGAAACCCAAACCAAGCCCTTTCGTGGTGAGCCCTGCATGCCAGAGTGGGATGGTCCCATCCTCCTTCCGGAATCTTTATGGAAAGGAATGAGACGCCCAGATTTTTGGTGAGCAAACCACTCCTACCCCCAAGTGCTCGGTACATTGCTTCTCAAGTCCTTGGACGGCTGACTTCCTGCCCCCTGGAGGGAGGAGGAGGTGCTTGTCCCTAGGCCTGAGACCCACTCAGAAGTTCCAGCTGATACTTGGGAGTGGCCTCCAGAGGGTGGGAAAGAAAGTCAGGACTCTTTAGAAACGGGGTCCCGGTTTCTGAGAGAAGCCATGCCCACCAGCCTCTTCACCTCTCCCAACCCCAGGCTTCCATGGAGGACAGGCTTCCATGGAGGCTTGTCCGCCGCCCCTGGGAGACTGCAGCTCAACCCCGAGGCTGGGAGACGGACCCGCCAGGGCCGCCCCTGGTCCCCGGGAGCAGCAGGCCGATGGCATATGAGAGATGGATTTTAATTTTATTTTAACAAAATAGCTGTCTCCTCTGGAAGGAGCATCAAGAGCTAACTAAGGACCCGTCTTGAGCGGCATCACGTTGAACAGACCCCCGTGCTGTCATTGATTTTCCAGGAAGAAAAAAATTGCCTCTGGCTACGAAACCGAATTAGTAGTCACTGATGACCAATTATTTCAGCCCGCTGTGAACGGAGAGCCGCACTAAAACCCCGTTTGTCAGACCCAAGGCTCCCTTCTCAAACACCTTTCAACAAATGTGTACCTAACGTCCCTCAGAAGGTTCCTCCAGACTCCTCTCTTCCACCAAGTTCTCCAGCTCCACAAAGTTTTAATGAGCCGCGGAGATGAAGATAGGCTGCCATGAAAGGGGCCCCCCCTAACCTCCACAGAGCGCTCTTTGGCAGAGAGGAGCCGAGCCGCAAATCAGAGCTGTCAGCCCCCGTCCGTCCGCCCGCCCGCCCGCACGGTGTCAGCCTAATGTTTGCAAATAATCATTTCCATCTCCCTCACTCGTCCCCGGTGCCTTCCTTGGCGATCAACCCTTGGTCTGGAGTTTCAATCGCAGAACCGCCGAGATGGAGCTGATTGAACTAATTTGAAGTTTCCGGGGGGCCCAGCCTGACGGGAAGCTGAGCTCATCTCGCCCTTTATTAGACTGAGTTTTGACACGGTTTTGTTGTGAGTGGGAAGGCCGGCTGGTGAGGAACTTTCCTGAGAGGGCCCTGCCAGGGAATCAGCAAGGAATTTGTCGGAGCTCCTTGCAGTCCTGCCGCCCTGCACCCTCACCCCCACCCCCGGGATAATGCGCGGGGCCCCACAGGCGAGCCCCAAACTCAGAAGCTCCGGGGCAGAAATAACACACATGCCCCACAGGAGACCCTCGTCCCAATCTGGTGGGAGTGTCTAGCGCCCCCCAGGATTGTCTTCACACACACACACACACGCGCACACACACACACACACCAGCAGAGGTCAGCAGGTGATGGAAATGGAGAACGTGCGCCATTGCAGAAGGAAATATCGGAGGTTCAAGTCCACCCAGAAGTGCCTCAGAAGAAAGGCCTGGTGATTCACTTCTGGAAAAAAAAAAAGTCGTTGAAGATCCCAGGGGGCACAGTTCTCCCCTGAGGGTCACTCAGAGCCAGCTAGCTTCCTGTTAAGGGGCCTGGATACGTTAAACTTCTTTGTGCTTCACCGTCCAAGGAAACACAAGACAGCAACACACCCTGCCTCGGTGGACCAGGCCCAAGGCAGGGCCAAGCGGGGAGCCCTCCAGCTGCTCCTGACCCAGGATCATTTGATCCCACCGATCTGCCTTGGGAATCTCTTAGGGCGCCGCCCAGCGGTTGGAAGCAAGAACCTTTAGAGTCATTCTGCATCGCAGTCCTGCTACGTGGCTCCCGGCCGTCCGTGAGCAAGCTGCTTGGTTCTCCGTCTGGAAGTGGGGCAGTCCGTCCCTGCGTTCAGAGCTCTCGGGAAGCTCCCAGGCAGTGGTCAGCGGCATGCTTGCTGAAGCAAGTGCTCGTGAAAATGGGAGCTGTTTTTAAGTCGCGGTGACCGCTTGTCGTGCAGCGCAGACGTGCCGTTGCTATGATGCCGGTAACGCGTGGCTGCTGCGGTCAGGCATCGTCCAGCCAGCTCCGACTCATCGTGGCCTGGTGTTCCGCTGGGCGAAACACTGCCCAGGCCGGCGCAGCCTTAGCGTTGCTCTTCTCTTGGAGCCCATTGCGTCAGCCCCCGTGGCCATCGTTCTTCTCGAATGTCCTCGTCTTCGTTACTGAGGCTCACCTGTGGTGGGCAGGTGTCTGAGAGGGTCTAGACTAAGGCAGACTAGGAAGAGAGGTTGGGAAATCTACACCCCCCCCCCAAACTAGCCGTGCAGTCTCCAGGCCACTACTAGTACCCATTGTGGGGCTGGAAGAGGAGTCCTCCAGGCTGGAAGAAGCAATACAGGTTGTGGCCACAGCAATGAACTTGAGCACACCAAGGATCGTGCAGATGGGCCAGCCACATTTTGTCCTAGTGTGGACTTGGCCACAAGCACTTTGCCTCCCTTATCCGCGGGCCCCTCTGCACACACCTGTGCCCAGTCTGCTCTCCACACCCATCTCCCTCCGGGGCTCCAAAGAGCCTGAAAGTCTGGATAATTTAACGGGGCTGTTTTGGGGCAGTTCTATGCCCACACGGCCAACCCCGCAGCTCTTTGCGGGGCAGGGAGAAGGGCTCTGCTGCAAAATCACACGGAAGTGCAGACTTGTATAAGCCAGAACTACTTTGGAACACTGAAAAATTCATGAGTGGGTCTGAGATGTTCAAGTTTGACTCAGTGGACGAGTCTCAGGGGACTCCTTACCCATCATTTCTTGGACTCTATGGACCTCTCTCGGTCATTGTCAGCAAAGGACCTCATCCACTGTAACAAAGAAGTGACTTGCTGCCCTTCATGATTGTGTCCCCATGGTGGAGCGAGAGAATGAAACCAGAGGCCAAGTGGCTTGTTCTCAGGTGCCTACCCACTTTTTGCAGGAAATAGGGGTCCCCCGGCCACTAGACGTGGAAAAGTTCCTTCATTCTGAAGCTGCCTGTCCTGGGGCATTTGAGTGGAAGAAGGTGGCCGTCTGCTTGGAGGAAGGAGCTTCTTAGCATCTTTGCAAAACTCCTACCACAGTCTCCGTGACCAACAGAGCTGACATCTCTGTCCCAGGGAGCGCAGAGTCCGGCGGGGAAGCCAGTTGCTGGTCCATGACGTGAAAACCAGCTTCCCAGGTGCAACGTGCAGGCAAGGTAGACCCAGCAAAGGGAAAAGAGCTCTTTCAAGAGCAGACAGCGCTCGGGGCAGGAGTGGAGGCGCTTTACTTACACTGGGATCTAAAAGAGGTGAGAGACTGAGTCAGGTGAAGGTGAGAAAGACCCCAGGAAGCAGGAGTTGGGGTGCAGTGAGCTCCTGGGGCTCTGCTGGGGGCTGTATGTGGTCTGGAAATGGCATGGAACATGCGCATTGAGGAAAAGGCAGAATAGGGATTGAGGAAGGCCATTGAACCCATTGCCCTGCTACCTTTTAAGGGCGATGGGAAGCCACCAGCCAATGTTAGGAACCACGGGATCAGATTTGCACTTGAAAAAAAAAAACTTCTGCTCGCATGCGCATGGGCACACACGCATGTGCGTGGCGCAGAGGTCTAGTGACACTAGGACATGACAGTGCCTAGGGCTCCCCTCGACCATAGTCAGGCCTTCTGTCTTCAGGGTTCTTTCTGCTGTTAGCTCATTGGACAGACCTGCCCACCATTACCCTTCTTGCCCGTTGTGAAAATCAATTGGATTTCTCTCAGCTGTAGCCGCTGTAGCCCGAGGCGCGGGGGCTCAGGCTTTACAGCTGACACGGGCTTTGTGACCCTGGGCAAGCCATTTGACCTCTCTGGGCCTTAGCCTCCCCATCCACACCTTCCCCGTCCTCATTTAGTGAGGATAAATAATTAAGATCTTGTGTGTGAACCCCCTTCAGCTCCTCAAAAGATCGCTACAGATAGGATGGGTATAATTGTTACCACAGGGGCTCTCAGCCTGTGGCAAAAATCATTCGTTTTGGGGGGTGGAAAAATGCCTTGCTCTTTTTTTTACAACAAAGAACTGTATTTACATCTTTCAACACACCGAGTAGGTTTTGAGGCAGAATCAAAAATAGCTGTGGGAGGAAAAGGAGAAGAGGCTCCCGAAGATGCATCCGGGGAGTCCCTGCATAGCACAAATGTCT
The DNA here is from genome assembly GCA_004026705.1 of Nesogale talazaci. Lineage (NCBI taxonomy): Eukaryota > Metazoa > Chordata > Mammalia > Afrosoricida > Tenrecidae > Nesogale > Nesogale talazaci. The sequence goes on along the minus strand of PVJH01047963.1, from coordinate 1,458 downwards.
AAGCGCTTGTCCACAAGCCGAAAGGTTGGCGGTTCCAGTCCACCCCTAGGCACCTCAGAAGACAGGCCTGGCCATCTGCATCCCAAAGTTCACTGCCTCAAACCCCCTGGGGAGCATAATCCTAGTCTGCACACATTAGGCTATTGTGAAAACTCAACTGCCGTCCGGTCAATACAAACTCACAGCAACCGGTAGAACAGGGCCAGGCTGCCCCAGTGTGTCTCCAAGACTCACGTTCAGGGAGCAGAAAGCCCCATCTTTTCCTCTCAGAGTGGACAGTGGTTTCGAACTGCCCACCTTGAAATTTGCAGCCCAAGTAGCCCAGCAAGGCTCTTGGTTTGCCATGAGTTGCAGTCCATTCTACAGCAACCAACAGAGATACCCACTAGAAGCGAGGACCATACTCCAGCCAGACGTCTTGCTTGTACCGGTACACCAGGGGTTGGGAAAACCACACTAGGCACCAACAGAGATACCCACTAGAAGCGAGGACCATGCTCCAGCCAGACGTCTTGCTTGTACCGGTACACCAGGGGTTGGGAAAACCACACTAGGCAGGAACCTGCCTCAAGATCAGGACAGAGATGCATTAATGTGGGCTATTTAGCTATGACGGCGTGGTGAAGAGTATGGCCGGCCCATTTTAGATGAAGATGGAGGAGCTGATGAGTTAGAAAACCAAATGAAAGAAGATGGAGTCATTATTGATTACCATGGTTGTGATTTCTTCCCTGAACGCTGGTTTCATTGAATTTTTGAGAACTAAGATCTGCTGAGAACAGATAGCAGTGTATTGTACAGACCACTTGAAGCCAGGGGTTAGAATGAGAAGAAGCCGCGAGACAATATTCAGTGTGAGATTTTTCAAGTTCTGTATTGAAGAGGCCATGGCATCTTCATAGTCCATCAGCCATCTAGCGACTAACCGGAAGAGCTAGAGACTCATATAAACCAGATATTAAAAAAAAACAACAACCAGATATTGGCTGAGCCCCGGTGGCGTAGTGGTTGTGCGCGGGACTGCGGCCCACTGGGATGGAGGTTCAATTCCAGCAGTGGGGCTGGGCCTCCTACTCCCACCACCGGAGGGCAGTGATGCCTAAAAAAAAAAAACAGATATTAAAATGGATTGAACAATGGATGAAAGATCATAGCTCTTGACCGTCCAGACTAGTCACACAATCATCACTCTTACTGACCCCTCTCTGCCTATCACAGAGACGGTCCAAGTATCAGTAGCAGTTTCATATTAAAATTGCGGTATAGGACTAGCAAGCAGAAAGTATCAAAGGTTTATGTCTGGGCTCTTTTTATCTTCATCAGAAAGCAAAGACAATTTGAAATATAACAAGTATAGCGTTATTTAGGGTTGAGAGTAAAGATTGTCATTGATTAATGCTTCAATTGTTAAAGGATAAATAAATCTGAAGGGGTGAAGAATAGAAGAGATACCCCCTA
>PVJH01047962.1:0-11035 GCA_004026705.1 Nesogale talazaci | reverse complement strand
AGCACAGGAGGGCCTGAAATATGGACTCCCAATAGGAGGGGTGCAGACCATTTTCTGTGTGTCATTGTATTGCAGACCTGCTGGTGACCACATTGGGTGGAAGGCCTATCCAAAGCTAATTATATCAGCCAGGCCCTCACACACTTGCCTGCTTAGGGTTAAGCCCCAGGGGTGGAAAATAGCTTCCAGCCCAGGGAAGCTGTTGTTTGTTGAGCTAGCTGCCTAATTTCATAGCTCCTGCAGGGCCTCACAAGGGAGTGGGGCTGGGGTCACAGTCTCCAACTTAGCAGGAGGGGCGCAGTTTGGATTCTCAGTCTCCTTTGCTCTCTCCAGAAAGACAGCTCAGGTGATCAGGAAGAGAGACCCCACTGCACTTGGCTGAGTTGTATGTCTTGTACCTCTCTGCTGAAGGGGTTCAGAACCCTGCACAGGTGCTGCAGCTTTTCCAGCCTGCCTGTGGAGGTGCCATGGGTGGGAGTGGGATTCCTTGAGAGGTGGGTGTTGCCCTGAGCAGCTACGCTCCTTTCCACCATCCCAGCCTCAAATATCTCGCTTCGTGTCATCTTCCTGCCGCCGGACACCTCTAAGGGGGGATCACTTTCAGATTTGTTGTAAGCATGGAAGAACTCACAGGGACAGTTGCCTTCTCTGTTCTTCGCTTTCTGCATGGTTTGGACAGAAGCACTGCTCATCCAGGCCCACTGCATTCCTGAAAACCCTTTCTGCTTCCTCTCCACCTCTTTGTACATGTAAACAATTCATAAGTGGACACGAACTGCAAATAATAGTTAGCAGAGGCACCTGGGGAGGGCTGAGGCAAAAGCCATTTTTTAATGTCTGGAGCAAGATTGTGGATCTGAGAAAGTGACTGGGGAGCTGCCAGGCCGACCCCTTATTTGTAGCGCGCCATTGGTTGCTGGACGTGAGTAGAAACTTCTCTGAAGTTTCTGAAATAAGCTCAAAATAAATTTGAGCTTTTGAGAGGCCTTAATAAACAAACACCCCCAGAAACCCTCAATTACTGTCTATTTCGAGTGTTTTTCAATTTAATTAATCTTTTTTTTCGGCAAAGGTAGTTCCGATCTTTAGGAGGAAAAGCAGGGTCCTTTTCTACATGTTCTATTTGGTACTGTAAAGATTTTCATTGTCAGGTGCTACTAGATGGAATGGACTCAATAGCCAATGGATTAGAGTTTTTCCTAGGCATTAAATCACAGGAATTGTCACTGTTCCTCCGTGCTTGTGCCCAGTTTGCAAACCAGGGGGCTCATCTGGTTGTTTTCCCAGGGAAATGTCAGCAATGAAGCACGCTGCTGTTAGCACCCTGGTCTGGAGGGGGCAATAGGAGGGAGTCATTCTAGAGAGATAACCATTGCCCCCGCTGAACAACCCTGGAGATGCAATTCAGCAAGGTATCCATCCAGCATGGAAAGTTGCAGTTCCTCTTCCTTCAGAAGATGGAGAGCTCTCAGCAGAGAGAGCAGAAATAAATAAGTAACCAGATTCTTTTTCATTAACTCTTTTTCAGCAGCAGCCTCTGGTGCTAATTATTTCTGCTGTTGATTTTTGTCAGACCTTGGATCCTAATCCTTTTGCCATAGGTGGTATATTTTAGAACTGCAAAATAACATGGAAAACACTCTGCTCTCTGGAAAGATAATTCTGTGTACATGAAACAGACACATTGAGTCATTTATCAGAGAGCTGTTTGTTCTCTGGAATCTGAGGAAATCTGAATTTCTAATTTAGGGCTTTTTAATAATTTTCAAAAGAATGGAAGGTAATTATTTAATGTGTCTGAGCTTCCCTCAGCTGTTTTCTATTTCATGCCTTCGGAGTATTTGTAAAAAAAATAGAATTCCTTACCTTTATGAAATTCTCACTAGGACAGAAGGGATATGAGCCACTGGAATTGCTTTTATAGTGGAAGGGGGAACACAGGGAAAAGGGCTCAAGGAAATTGCCTGAGGGGAAACTTTTCAGAGCTTTAGATATGAAATTCATCAAAGATCCTCCATACCAGTTTTTTTTTTAATTTTTCTTTTTCTTCTTAAGACCTGTCCTTGGCTGCTAAGACTTGGAAAGAGAACCAGAGAGAATACAGAACAGTTAGAACTTGACTGTTATTAACTGCTTTCAAGCAGACTTCCAGCTCACGGAGACCCAAGCACGGCAGGTCTGAAGTACTGTGCTCTGCAGATTTTCATGGACTGATGTTTGGAGGTCGATTTCTAGGCCTTTCTTCTTGGCATCCAAGTCCAGAAGCTCTCTTGAAATCTATTTAGCATCGGAGCAACACACGAGCCGACACTGACAGGCTGGTGGAGGCTGTGCATAATGGACAGTGAGCAGGGATCACATTTGGATATCCTGCACACAGAGCACCTATTTTACTCCTGAAGTCGCACTGCCCTCTAGGATTTAGGTAAAGGTGCTGTGTCATCAGATTAGACATGGCACACAGAATTTTTTTTCCCTTCCAAATTTGCTTTATGTAATTGGGTGGCTATAAATTAATCAACAGAAACATAAGCAAGATGCATGTAACACTCTAACAGGACCCGGTTATCTGATTTCTTTGAACTTTTCTCAAATCCATCTTTAAATCTTTCCAGCGTGGAGCTCATATGGGAATTCACCAACATAAGAATACTACAGCCAAATGCAAACTCTTTTAAAGGTACTGTTGACATGTTAAATTTCCATCATTTGATTGTGAAGAAACTTCAAGATGTGCGGGTTCTGTGTCTAGAAAACTGTTAGGATTCAAATGTTTGGTGTGCAAGGAGTAGAAGAGGTTTAGTCCAGTGATGGCGAAGAACTCTGTCTCTGATTATTCTGATTGCCAGCGGCTTCAGAGAGACGCAGCTGAAGATTCAAGGCTCAGCAGCAAGGAGTAATTAAGGTCCTGGTGTAGAGTAGTACGACTGAGAAGTAACGTCGTCTCCGAGTGGTTGTTTGAGGAATGGCAGTGCCATTTATGCTTTCGCTATCCCAGTTCCAGGCAATTTTCCCTTAATGTTTCCTTTATGCGCGAAGTTCAAAGCCACAAACAACCTTCAGGTGAACTAGAACACACATCTCCTGGCAATTTGCACAGTGTTCCATACTTCGGTTCTCTAAGTTAGAATTCAGAGACAACGGTCAGCTTCCTGTGTGAGCCTGCTTTTTCTCTCTTTGAACTGGAGACTGATTTTAGATTTTTTCCATATGAAGATTTCCCTTGGTGTTTAGAGAAGTTGAGGGGGTGAACTACAGAGACAAGATGATTCTCTTACAAAATGCAAGCACCCTTTGCCCATTTTTTTATGGCCACTCTTGTCTTCTCTCTGCACAGACTGCCCACAGCAGCACTCCCAGGAGTCCAGCTGCCCAGGCTCTGCAGATCCCTCTCTACTTGCCCCACCCTCCTGGCACTGCTGTAGAAAGCTTTGGGTGGGGGTTGTGTCTCGTCATTTCCACTTGTGCTTTATAAGCCTCGCCTCCTATTTCTTCTTGTTTTCTCCGTAATGTTTTATCTCTTCAGCTATTCATGCTCACATCTTAATGGCTGTGCTAGCAAAGATAAATCCATTTGGGCTCTTATCAAAGGCAGTGTCTGCTCTGACTTGAATTTAAAAGTCTTTAAGAGTTTCAAGATGGAAATAGGGGCAGAGTCCTTGGGCTTCATCCTGGGCTTCATCCATAAACGTTTGCTATGATTTTTATTGCTTCCATCAAGATTAAAATGGGATTCCAGGGCCACAGCCATGAAAGATAAGCAATGACAACTCCAGGTTTTGCCAAAACAAAGTTGTCTTGACGTGTTTTATGAATCTAACAATCGTGCACACACCCTGTCATCTCTTTCATCCTGATGTAAGGCATGACTTCTCCAGGGATTTATACAAAAATGGATCAGGATAAGAGATGCCATGCAATGGGAAGAGCTTGTTGGACCATCACTTATTCTCAAACTGCTTATCTTTGTCTCAGTGGGAATTGAAATAGAAAGTCCTGTTAGGGAAAGGCTCTGATTGAGTTTAGATTTTAGGCTTGTTGAATGATAGGGTATTTAAATGAATAAGGCTGTAGTTTGATATACTAGGGTCTTTTTCATTTTTGGCAAGGTAGTCATTATTCTTCCATCTTGCATCTAGTAACCAGTTACTCTGCTTCTCTATGTTCTGCCCAGGAGAGAGTCTTGCTTTACCTTTCTTGGGGACTTGCACCGTAGAGGGCCACTCTGCCATTCTAGGTGGTCAAGACAGTCCCCAGTGAGTACTCCCTGGAACTTTTTTTCTAGCTTAAGTGATTTGGTGGGAAGCTGAAAAAGACATCTTGCCTGCTGGCCTATGGATTTTCCCTCATGCTCCTCCTGGACTGGACTCTGTGACCAATACCTTCACCCTTTTTAAGAGTTGTAGGTCACACTCCCCACCCGCCAGCCCATCTGGCTGACCATCGCTCAATGAAACCAGCTTGCCAAGGTCCCTTCATGACTCAAAGACTTTTGGTGAGTTCCCACGATTGAAATGCAAACTCCTTATGCAGATTGTTGGGGCTCACCATCGCCTTCTGGCCCTCACTGTCTTCCCAAGCAATTGTCCTTCTTTCTGCTGTATGCACTCTGTGTCCAAATCCTGTGTCACCTGTAAGAGTCAGCACAGGGTCCTTGTAGTCTATGTTATAGGATACGATTCTTCCTTCGTCCTTCACATACTGTTGTATATATGACTATGTTATCTACCAATTCGAGACAGCAGTGCTCTATGATTAAACGAAATGACTGTGAACTCAGACTGGCTGAGTTTGCCTGCTTCTCTACCATCTTCTTGTATAGCCTCGGGCCAATGACTCAAAAAGAAAACAAATGCTCTGTGATGGAGTCAATGCTATCCGACAGGGAAGAACTTTGCCTGTTAATTCCTGAGACTGTAACACTATGGGAATAGAAAGCCTTGTCTTCTCCAGTGATAATAGTTACCACCACGGTATTCTCCAGAATACTCAAAGGTCTTTGAGTCATGAAGGGACCTTGGCAAGCTGGTTTCATTGAGCGATGGTCAGCCAGATGGGCTGATGGGTGGGGAGTGTGACCTACAACTGTTAAAAGGGGTGAAGGTATTGGTCACAGAGCCCAGTCCAGGAGGGGCATGAGGGAAAATCCATAGGCCAGCAGGCAAGATGTCTTTTTCAGCCTCCTACCTCATAGGGGTAGTATGAGGATTAAATGAGCTAATACTTATGACGCGCTTAGAACAGTAGCTCACACAGACCATGTATAGTACAAACATTGACCCAAGCAAACGTAGTAAGCTATAAAGTCCTTGAGACTAGGAGACCTATTTTAATTTCATAATCTCTTCTATCTTGAATGGACTTTTTTAAGGGATGGAGGAAAATCCCTATTGAATGTATTTTGTCAGTTTGTCATCAGAATTGCTAGGCTCTGCTTTGCCGTTGTTGATAAAGAGAATAAGATGCAGTCTTTATAGTCAAAGGGCCCACAGTCTGAGGGAAAAGTCCTCTTGGGTCATACCAGGCAAAAGGTGGATATTATGGTGTATGGAAACAGTATGTAATGACTCACTCTCTGATGTCCCTTTATTCCTCGGGTCGATTTTGAAGGTTTTCATAAGCACAGGCACAGCGCTGGACTTCATCTGTTCCCAAATGATCAAGGCACCGAGGAAAACTCCACTTAGAGTGAGGCTGGTGTCTTTCTATGACCGCCATGGCCGGCCTCAAGCCATACACACATGCTTCCTTCTTTCAGGGCAGGACAGTGTTTGTTCATTATTGGCACCACACAGAAATGTCAGTCCGACTGGGTTGTTACTGTGGCTACTTCTTCTGCAGAGGTCACTCTCTCACTTAGGAGAAGGACTCCGAGCTGGTCTCACCAGGAGAGGCTCATATACCTGCCCATGCCTTGTGCTATGAGTACACACTAGAGATCCCCAAGAGGTCAGAGGTGCTGATCTGGGACTCTTAGAGTGGAACACTATTTAAGGTGAGTCCCAAACAGTCCTGGATAGCTGTTGCTGATACACATACCTTTCATAAACTTAAAGTATTGATCTCCTGGGAAAGCTCATGAGCTGATTGAGCATGCCTGTACTGAACAGCTGTAGAACTATACTGTCCAGTTCGGTGGCCGCTAGACCTCAATGGCTTTTGAACACTTGAAAGGTGGCTGCTCTGAGCTAAGCTATACTGTGGATCTCAAATATGAATATAAAAAGAATGTAAAACACCTTATGAATTTCATCTTGAAATGATAGTTTGGCTCTAGCTTGGTTTTCCCCCAAATGATTTTATTAGGAAATAGTTCAGACATCATATTCCATAGTTCAAGCACATCAAGCAATATTGTATAATTGCTACCAAAATATGTTTCAAAACCCTTTCTTCCTTCTTGAATTCTCTGGAGCATGTTGTGTGCTTGAAGATCCAAGTTTCAATGCCTCAGTGCACTGTGGCATTTAGCCTAGGTCCCCAGGGGGGTGTACAGGAACTTAGACCAATGCAGTTTATTAGGTGCATATTGCCAAGCATTCACCCCACTTAGGGTCCTTAACTGTATTGTTAGTCTTTCCCCCTCCCACTGGGAAGCTGGTCTTCCTCTTTTTTCTACCAACAGATATACACTTGTCTTTTTCCAGATGTGTCTATTCATTTTCCTTTCTCCTGACATGACCTTTCCATTCGTATCCCTCACTCCTCTGATAGGAAATTATGCCAGTCTGAGAAGCAGGGGATCCTTATCATAACTTTGCATGACGGTCACTAAGTGGCATCCTCCCCTCTCCCTCTGTGGCAGTCACCTAATCTGGTGTCAATCTGAGAATAAGAGGGTAGAGGTGGAGTCTAGCCTCTCAATCTGGTTATAGCCAATGAGACCTCTGTGTGGGCATGCCTTTTTCCTCTGAGAATTCTGGGAAATCTGGTGCTTCCTGCTTGGAAGCAGGAGACATTTGCTTACCCACTCTACTGACAGGATACATGGCACAATGCTGATAGACCCCGTGCTCTGGGAACTGAAGGAGCCACTTAGAGACCTGTGCCAGCACTGAAATGTTTACAGTGCCACTGGATCCGAAGACTTTCTACCCACTGGCCTGTGATTTTCCTGAATTCAGCATCATTGCATGTGTTCCATGAGTCTGAAGAGGACTTTATGGATCAGTATCAGATATATGGACTAATATCAGACTTAAGGACTTGGACTGGACTGGGTTGGGATGTTTTTTTTCCTCAATGTTCAGTTGCTCTTAGATATAAACCTCTTTTTAAATACACATATTCATGTTTATGAATTTGTTTCTCTAGTCTACCCAGACAAACACACCGTCCCTTGACAATCTGATCCTAGGTGACATGAGGAACCCTCTACCAAAGTGACCTTCATGATGCACACTTAGAGGAGAAGATATGTAGTTCATTGGCCCCAGGCAGGTACTCCATCAGGCTGGCTGTCTGGCCACTCTGGCCTGAGCCTGTGCCTCACCTGGTGCTCACCCCTCTTTGTTGCTATTAGTTCTCACAGAGTTGACTCTGATTCACATGCATCTGTGCACAGTGGAACCAAACAAGGTCCAATGCTGTGCCTTACCCTTCATCGGTTGTGGATCAAACAGTGTTCCATTGTTATCCAAGAGGTTTTCATAGGATAACTACTACAAGGAGACCATCAACTTTTCTTCCTGAGTTGTCTTAGTCTGGAACTTCCCTCGAAACGTGTTCAGCATGATAGCAATGTGCAAGCTTCTACTGTCAGTTGCATGAGGCTTACTGACTGGAAATCAGGGTCAGGTCTGTCCCATATAAGATGAAACTTTTACCACTGAACTCCCACTTCCATCTCTACCAGATGTACTCCCTCCCTCCCTCCCTCCCTCCCTTCCTGTCATCGATTTGATACTGACTCACGGCAACCTTATAGGACAAGGTAGAACTACCCTTGTGGTTTTCTGAGACCGCAACTCTTTCTCTCTCATTTTTAAAAATCAGTTTTGTAGTGGCTTTACATCCACGTAGCATACAGTTCAATAGTTCATTCAGATCAAGAAGAGTTGTACGATCATTGCCACAGTCAATTTTAGGAAATTTTATTCCTTCCTTGTACTCATTGTCATTTGTATAATTATTTTTTTAATTGTGGCAAAGACATACACAGAAACGGCAGCTCCTTTTGGGAGTAGAAAGTCTTGGTCTTTCTTCCATGGAGTGAGTGCCTGGCGGTTTCAAGCTGCTCGTCTTGTGGTTGACAGTCCACACATAACCAATGCACTGCCAGGGTTCTTTGTAGATCAGCTTAGACAGACTGTATTATTAAAATTAATTTCACCCGATATTGCAAGGGGTTCATGCTTGTTTGCCCGCCGAAGGCGTGGCCTTTTGAACTCACTGGCATCTCTATCACAGAAAGACCTGACAATCGGTTCCCATAAAAACGACAGCCTGGGAAATGCTATATGCAATTCTACTCTGACCTATAGGTCAATATGAGTTGGAAATAATTTGATAGCCCATAGCAACAACAATAGCGTTTCCTTTTTAATCTTCTAAATGTGGCTCTGCTACAATTTTAAATTGCTTATGTGACTTGCTCTATGTGTGCATGTGTGTATGTATGTATTGTCCAGAGCTGGTTTGAGGGATGGTGGTGAAATAAGCGTGGGTGGAATTCTCTCACTCACAAACTCTGTCGTCTGAGACTGATCGCTTTATCAGACTGTATCTTGGTTTCTTTATTTGGATAGCGGGATTAACAAGAGCATCCACTCTATTAGATTATTAGGTGAATAAATACATGTAGTATACTTAGGACCGTGTCTGGCACATAGTTAGAACCTTACAAAGGACCTAACAAAGATCAGGGGTTTGGATGAAAACCAATGGCTGTTCATGGAAAGCTTCCAGAACCTCTTAACCCATACACAGCAGCATCTCTGGCAAGCAGAATGCTGAATTAGCAATGCAGAGGAACCAGCCCAAAGGGAGCTTTTAATCACTGTGGTTGATGAGTGCTTGATGGATGGTTTCCCCTCGCTGCATGGTCCCAAGATAACTTTTCCCTGATGAAGGGCCTCCTTTGAACCTTGTCTCAGCTTCCTGACAAATAAACAAGTGTACGGGAAGGTGGATACAAAAGGAAGAATCCTTGTGTGGGGCTCATTAGCGCATTGATTTGACTCCAGCTTGTTTTTGCTCACTCATACACACAAGGGTTTCAAGCTGGTGTGCTCCATTTCCTTTTTCTCAGAGTCCCTTTGGCTTTAGACTTGTTTTTAAATCAACAATTGCAGACAATATATGCGTCCTCAAGTGTTTTGGACCAGAGCCACCCAGTAAGGGTTTATTGGGATCTGTGTGGGGGTGTTTTGAGCCCCTGAATCTTAGACCTCAAGCATTGTTTAGTCCTGATTCAAATGGCTATCTATTGCTTAGAGAAATTGAATTTCTGTGCTAGAAAGCATCATTTAGAAACTTTGTCTTTCGGGCTGATACTACATAAAAGGATATGGGGCTTTCTGGGAACGGAAGATTGTTTACACAGAAGCTGGCACGCAAAGTCACTGGTGGGTTTTTTTTGTTTTGTTTGGAACAAGTTTTCCTTGTATTTGTAGAATCTGTATCCATGGTTTTTTTTTTTTAAATAAATTTCCTTATATTTAATAATATATATTTCTTTCCCTTACAACTTTTTCCTCTTCTCCCCTCCCGCCCCCAGAAAAGCCAAACTCCATGACATCGAGGCAATTTTAACTCAGAGTGATCCTATAGGACAGAGCAAACTCCGCCCCCCGCCCCACCCCCGGGTTTCAAACCTGTACATGTAATGGCAGCAGAATGCCACTTCTTTTCCCAGTTTTCTTCCTCGTTGTTCTTGTTAGGTGCCTTTGACTCGGTTCCAACCCACAGTTACCCGATCCCCACAAAAGGAAACATTTTCCTCTCTAGTGTTTACTATTTCCTGATATGCTATACTTGGCTTACTTATTATCTGCCCCCCTTCATCCTCACTGGAATCCATTCTTGTTCCATTAAAACAGGTGTTTTCAAAATGATGTATTAAAAGAAGACAGGTATTTGTGCTTGGGCCTCTGCCATGTCCTCATGGAGCCTGGTAGCACAGTAGGTTAAGCATTAGGCTGCTAACCTTAAAGTTGGTGATTCAAATCCCCCACTCACCCAAGATGAAAAATAAGGCAATCTGCTTCCGTAAAGATTTTTGGCTTCCAGGGCTGAGCCCCAGGGGCGTAGTGGTTGAGTGCGGGACTGCGGCCCACTGGGTTGGTGGTTCAAATCCAGCAGCAGCTCTCCAGGAGCAAGGCTGGGTCTCCTACTCCCACCAGAGGGCAGTGATGCCAAAAATAAAAAAGAGTTTCGGCTTCCAAAAACTTATACCAGGTGCTGTCAAGCTGGCCACATAGGTATAACCTTGGACTTTAGCTATTTTTAAGAGTTCAAGATGCCCCCAATAAAATGACTTATTAAAAAAAGGTGGGGGAAAGAGAAGCTTATACCAAGGGCTCAAGTAGAAAATATTTGGAAATTGAGATGGCAACATGTGGGCAAATATGATTGATACCAAATGATGTGTGGAATGTTATGAGTTGTAAGAGCCCCCAATAAAATCGTTGGAGGCAAAAAAGAGCTCAAGATGATAATGTAGAACAAAAGAAAGTAAAACGAAACAAAAAATCTGCAACTCTATTACCAGTAAGTCAATTCTGCTTCAAAGTAACCCTAGAGCAAGGTAGAAGGCCCCTGAGGGTTTTCAAGACAGTGACTCATCATGGGAGTGAAAGCCCCATGAGGAAAGGCTGGTGGTCCAAGCTACCACCGCAGGTCACATTATTAGCGTAGGATGTGTTTAAGATCTCCAGGTAAACCAAGGCAGTTTTATTGAGGTAGGCTATTCTGAGGGCTTAAAGCCTAGGAAAAGTTGGGACAAACTGGACAAGATCTGGACCTTTGTGAATGAGCTTGGTATGAAAACCCACACTTGCTCCACTCATCTTTTCTTGCTCCTCAGTCTTCTCTT